>CM021733.1:14220052-14246687 GCA_011075105.1 Heteronetta atricapilla
GCTCCGTCGGCAAGCGGCAGAGGCAGCCCCCGGCCGGCCGCGCCTTCCCCGGCCCGCGGCGCGCTGCGCAGGTAAAGGCGGAGCGGCGGCGAGGAGGACGAGCCCCGCTTTGCGGAGCCGGCGGCGGAGGAGGAGAAGGAGAAGGAGGAGGAGGAGGAAGAGGAGGAGGAGGAAGAGGAGGAGGAGGAGGAGGAGGCGCGAGAGGCTGGTGGGTTTGCATGCGGCGTTGTGGAGAGGTAGATGGCGAGGAGAAGAGATGGTGGAGCGGAGGGAGAAGTTAAAGGTTGGATGCAGTAATTTATTATCCCTTGCAAAAGCGGGTGGGGGTGGAATCTGCGAGGCTTAAGGAATAAAATCGATCTGCAGCATGTTTTCCCTGGCGTGAGATGCTTTGGTGAAATGCGAAGCTGGGGCAGCGACGGGAATGAGTATCGCAATATGACTGCTATTTCTCGGCGGCAGCCTGGAAAAGGCGAGGGGTTTGTGCAGGATGTGCATGGATAATTTGGGACATTTTCTATTGTGAGCCAGAAGAATGAAAGCAGCCGGCTTCCCTAATACGTGTTTGAAACTGTTCAGGTTCCTGCTGATGGTATGCATTTTTGAAGGGGTAGAAATTATATCATAAACGTATTAAAATAAATACGTCTGCAGGCTGGAAAGGTAGCAAAATCGATTATTCCAGCCACCTAGGAAAGAATTTGATTCTAGAAATTACGTAGAAATGAAGGGAAAAGATTAATGAGGCTGTTAAGTCTGCTTTTGAATTAGAGCGCTTCTCCCTTTGGCTGCAGCAAGGTTGTTTTTCAGATCCTTTTATTTCATCCGGTAATTTGTGAACTCTCTGGTCTTCCCCGCACCCAGAGACAATTCTGTGTATTTTATACAATAAGGATTCTGCCAAGGATTGTGCATGCCAACCGACTTGGCATTTATTAAGGATTTATTGAGCTATGGTTGTCTCTCTCTTTCTAATTTGAAAAGGCTCAGCTGGGGCACCTGTGACTAAATCATAATTTTTAAAGAAAAAATGGTTGTAGGGGGATTGGGGAAGCATATTAATTGACTGGTGAGGCACTGAATGCAATAGCTACATTTATGTTGATTTGTGTGGATTTCTCATAACATACATGTGTATACATATATACATAGCTGGGAGGGATACCTGGTAATTTAGACCCCATTTGAGACATGTATATCTTAAAAAAATTGTCCTCTGAGAATGAAAGTCTCCCTCTGCTTTGGAAATGACAAGACAGTGGTGTTTATTGACAGTTTGTGTAAATTATATCGGCAGTAATAAATAAGCAATTGTTATTTTTTTTTCCTTGGGTCTTTTCTCTTTCCTTTTCATTTTTTTTTCTTTTCTTTCTTCCATTCCCTCTTTGTCTCTCTTGTGATTTTTCCCCCCCTTCCTCGTTCTCTCTCTTGCTGGTGCTCTGCGTGTGAGTGAGAGGGGAAGGCAGGAGCACCGCAGACAGAGGCAGGCAGCGGGCAGGGATGCTCTCGAGGTGGGATCCCCGCTCGGCGGCTCTCCGCGGACACCTGTAGGGATCGCTCTGGCACGCACGGCGGGCGCGCACACCCTCACACGCCCGCGCGCGCGTTCCTGCCTGGCTCCCCTCCCGGCGCACACCACAGCCTCCTGCCACCTTCCTGCCGTGCTCCGCAGCCGCACTCGCAACTTTGCCTCTTTCCTCCGTGCTCCCCGCCCAGGCACCGTGCGCGCAGGGAGCCGCGCCGCCCCGCTAACCTTGCGCCCCCGGCTTCTGCCGCATGCGCTCCCCACCCGTCTACCCCCCTGGGGCGCCCAGATCCCCGCTAACCTTTCCGCCCCCCCCTCCCTCCCTCCCCGCCCCCTCCGGGCTGTGCATCCTTCGCCTCTTCCACGGGCCTCTCTCCCCCGCCTCCACCAAGCCATTTCCCACACCGGCAACCTGCTCGCGCACGCCGTGTGCCCCCCAGGACCCGCCCCGCCGCATCCCGTCGCACCCCACACCTTCTCCCTCTCCGCCCGCATTCCCTCCGCCGCAGCGGGTCCCCGCGGCGGTCCTCGTTCCCCCACCCCTCCTTCGGTGCACCCACTCGTGTGCGCGACCCCCCCGCCTCCCAGCACCCATGTCTCTTCGCCGGTGCGGAGACTGCGGGGCGGGGGCCGGTGCGGAGTCCCCGGGCGCCGCCGCCCCGTCGGGGCCGCGTAGGGCGGAGCTGTTCCGGGTGCTGAAGCCCGCAGCTATGCCTGCCGAGGAGCGGCGGCACGGTGCTGTGCCGCCAGCTCCCGGGACCCCGACGGCGGTCACCGGGAGCCGGGTGGCTCCGGATGAGCGAGGGTGGGCCGGAGGGGAAGCCACGGGTAGCCCGGCTCCCTCGACAGGCCCTGGTGGGCACAGCGTTTTTTGGAGGAGCTGTCGGATATTTGGTGTCGAGAGATGGACAGCCTGGGTCTCTCTGATGCCCTGCAGTGCACGGTGCTGCCCGGTGCTGGTTGGCAGGACTGGACTCTGCCCGTTAAGTTTGGGGGGTGGGGGGGGGGGGGAGAGTGTTCTTGCCTTTCTTTTGCTGCTCTAGCCCGCCTCGCATGTGACAAATAATAAAAATAAACGTGTTGACATTTAGAGGAATGAAATTAAAGAGAGAGTAGGAGGTGACTTAGCGGTTCCAAACATGTCAGGTGCAGGCAGCTGAGGTGTGTGCCTGTTTTCGAGCAGGTTTTTGCTCTGCCAGGCTAGTCCCTGCCCTCCTGCCCTCCCCCACCAGCCCAGCAAAGGGCTTGGCAGCCGTTCTAGACGTGATATTCTGCCTAAGTGCTGCTGGCTAAGAAGTGGGAGGGAGGTGAAGGAGAAGCAGTGGGTGAGGGAGGTGTTGGAGATCCTCTCCTCCATCAGGAGAGATCTGCTAATACATACCTTCCAGAAAAGATACCGCGGCTTGGGGGAGAAAAATATAGAGGGTTAGCCTCTCTGCTGAAATGCTTCAAATACAGAGACCTCTTCAGAGGAAGAGAGTGAACTGTGGCATATATATGATTTTTAAAACCGAGAGTGTCCTTTTATATAAGGGCAACTGAGTAAACATACATAAAATGCTGCAACCCATTTCAGAGGACTAACACCTGGGATTAGCTGATCTGCATTGTGAGTAATGTCAACATCAGAGCTGGCTTGAATTAGATTTTCCCTGCCATAACAGAGAATATCAGCAGCAAAAGAAACCAGGTGGCAGGGAAAAATATGGTTTGAAATTTTCAAAAAGCCTTCTAAGAAACCATTGCAATTCTTTCCTCACCCCATGAAAATAAACCAGTAGGTGTGCTACATACGATGAAACCTGCCAGTTCCTGCTGAGAGCTCAGTCCACTTTATATGTTTTTGAGCTGCAGTAGAATGAACTAGAACCAGGCTTGGTACTATCATGTGCATTAATAGGACCCTGTAGCTTCACAGGTGCAGCTATTTCTATAAATAAATTAAACCAAATAGCAGGATAAATAAAATCTCTTCAGGATCCTTTTATTTTGAACATTGGTATTGTAATAATAAAATACGCTACTAAAATATTACAATGTTTTGGAATGGTAAATAGTTTACATATAGATTATTCCATAAAAATGCAATCTGGTGTAAGCAAATACATTAAGATTTAAGTTTAGCACTGCACGTTATTATGATTTCTCAGTAACTCCAAAATTACAGCAGCACCAGTTCATTTTCCTAATGTTGAACAGCAGTTCAAATAAAAAAATATTCACAAATGTACACTATTGATCAACTTTATGATTTAATATGTTATTAGTCATCATTTCTTATTATTCTGTTTTAATTCCTTGCAGATTAGAAACAAAAACAATAGAGGAATTCATCCCCCTGGATCTTAGTCTTGGCCTTTTGGAAGCAAGCAGAAGAGGAGCTGTCAGGCTTTGCATGTCAAGTAGCCACTCGGCTGTTTGACAGCTTCTGGGTTTCAACCCCATTGGGATTGAAGCAGCTCAGGAAACCATGAGCGATGAGTCCTGTCGTCTGCTGACGCTGCTCTAGCACCATGGCAGACAGTCCGTGATCTGACAAGAGGATACGTCTTAGGGAGGCAGCACTGGGATCTGTAATTGGCTTCCGGGGAAACTACAGCTGGTGGATAGGATGTAAAAAGAGGTGCACGTACACTGGGATATTGCTTCATTCTTGATGAGCTACTGGATCCACTTGGAAGAAAGGATTTTGCCACCAGTTTTGGTTTTTCTCCTGCTTTGGTAATGTTGGCTTTGGGGAAATTTTCTGCTGACTCACCCACCCCCAGACATCTTTTGCCAAGCTTGGCTGACCAGTGAAGAAACCCAACCAGCTCCTTCTCCCCTGTGGCAGACTGGTGGGGCACCTTCCCTTCCCGGTGCCCCACTTCATCCAGCGGGGCACCCACAGCCTCCCCGTCCCAGGACAGGGGTGAGCGTGCCTGAACCTCCAAGCGTGGCTCGTGCCCGGCAAGATTTTACCCTGTCTGCCACCGGGGCCCCAGCGCCGCCCCCCGCCGGCACTGCCGCCCTGCTCACCCATCCCAGGCCGCGCAGGATGGGGGCGGCACTGGTGCGGCGTGGGGGCTGCCTACTGCTCTGGCTGGCCCTGCTGTTGGGCTGCTGGGCTGAGTTGGGCAGTGGGCTGGAGTTCCCGGGGGCTGAGGGGCAGTGGACCCGCTTCCCCAAGTGGAACGCCTGCTGTGAGAGTGAGATGAGCTTCAACATGAAGACACGCAGCTCCAGTGGGCTGGTGCTCTACTTCGATGATGAGGGCTTCTGCGACTTCCTGGAACTCATCCTTACCCAGGGTGGGCGGCTGCAGCTCAGCTTCTCCATCTTCTGTGCTGAGCCCGCCACTCTCCTGTCTGATACTGCTGTCAATGATAACCTCTGGCATGCTGTAGTCATTCGTCGCCACTTCAAGAACACCACGCTGATCATTGACCGGGCTGAGGCAAAGTGGGTGGAGGTGAAGTCCAAGCGGCGGGACATGACTGTGTTCAGTGGCCTGTTCTTAGGGGGGCTCCCGCCAGAGCTGCGGTCAGCAACACTAAAGCTGACACTCTCCTCTGTCAAAGACCGGGAGCCCTTCAAGGGCTGGATAACGGACGTGCGGGTCAACTACACACAGACATCGCCAGTGGAGAGCCAGGAGGTGCGGCTGGATGATGAGCAGAGCCGCCTGTGTGCCAGGGAGGACGTTTGCCTCAATGGGGGCGTCTGCTCAGTGCTCAATGACCAGGCTGTCTGTGACTGCTCCCAAACAGGCTTTCGAGGGAAGGACTGCAGTGAAGGTAAGGCACCATCTCAGCTTGCCCCACTGCCCCCTTTGCATAATAGAGGGGACAGGTAGGAGGCCAGGCCTGCATGGAGTTTCATCTGTACAAGTGGGTCTCACTCCCTTCCCCACTGCCTCCCTGCTGCCTCCCCTCTTCCCCACCTTCCTCCCCCAACATGTCTCTGTGGCAGACCATGGTGCCATCACTCCTCTGTTCTCTGTGAGGGTGGATGATGGGAGGAGGACATCATCTGGGTGACTTCCCACGACAGAGTGTGATGGGGGGTTGTCCTGAGCAGAGGAAGGACAGGGCCTTGGTGTCAGGTGCTACCCAGGCAGGAGGCGGTAGCCGATGTCACACTTGGCCAGAGTCAAAGGAGGGGGTGGGCATGCTTGTAATGAGCAGCTGGTGGCAATTAATTCTGGGAACAGGGGAAGCGACAGGGAGAATTCTACTGGTTCAAGTGCAAAGGTGACCTGGGTTTATTTCTGTAGGGTAGTGGAGACCCAGAGTCTGTTTTGTATTAATACCTACTTCTGTTACATCATTGGAATAAAACCAGTGATTTATTTGGGAATTCTTTAAATTGTTGTTGGGGAGGAGGGGGACTAGACAGAGGATTACAGTTTTACATGAATGTGAACCGTACTTCCTTGCAATGTATTCAGACATTTGGAATGCCAGGCTTAGAGAGAAGACAAAAGGGCATGGGGGGAGTATATACTCCAAGACTACAAAATTACTGGGTGGTTATACCAAGGAAGACAGCTTAGAAAAACAGCAGTTTCCTGAATCCCATCTACAAATAAATCACTGATTAAAATATGATTCATATTCAGTGCCCATTGGCTTTGGTGATTGGAAGGAGTGTGAACATTTAATGCAGGTACATGTAGGACTCTTTATTATTTGGCTAGTAAGGGTACCATTGCTTGAAGCACAGAGGGTACCCATGTTATGTACCTAAAATAAAACTTTAAGCTATACAAATGAAGTAAGTACAAATGTAAAAATGTAATCATGTCAAAATTGGAGACCAAAGACCTGAATATGAAATGTAGAAGGTAAATATATATAAGATATTATCTAGGCCAAATGAAGATATTCACTGAGTGGCTACACAACTTTTATGGCTGAATAATTTGCCTTTATTATTTCTATAAAATTTCACTCATTATAAAAAAGAAAACATCATTTGTGCTTTATTATGTAACACCTTTTGTCCTTAGTGTCAGTACCCAAAACACTACAGTCATTCTATATCTTGTTTACTTTATCAGCTATTTCTCATCTGCCATTTGTTAAAAAATTCAAAGCTTATTAACCTTTTAAAATAAGTAAAAAGGAATGATAGTTTCAGAAAATAAGAAGTTTATACTTTCAGTAGCACACAGTTGCAGAAATTGTAAAATGAAGTACCTTCTTTATTAGCCTAAATCATGTAATGTATTTGGTATTTGAATGTAAATTTTTAATATATATACATAAAATAATAGAGTTGTCTTAGCATTTTAGAGTTAGACTCTGTTATAAACTGAAAAGCAAGTTCGGAGGGGTAGCAGTTTGATTAAAGTGACAATGGTCATTTATATATTATTAAAAATATGCAATTTACATTAAAGCTGCTTATTTAAAGTGATTTTTAACATGTAATATTTATATGAAAAAGTTTATGTAATTGCATGTAAAATGAGTCAGGACACGTCTTTAACAGAATTAGTAAGATCATCAGCTATTTTTAAAGAACATTTTAATGTTTAGATTGAATCTTAATGAAATACCATATATGTTTATATATATATATAGATAAATTATATAGTGCTTGTAAGAAGATGACAGTCAAAATAATTTTGGAATCCCCCCAAATTAGGATAAAGTATTGGCTTAATTCAAATGCTAATGCTTTTACAATTGACCTAAGTGGGATCAAGACTTCCCTCACACCTCCCTTTACCACTAAGAAACCTGATAAAATAATAGCAAGATATGTAATTTTAGCATAGTCTCATCATAAAGTAATCATATTCCAATTTCATTTAAAATTGAATACAAAATTTCCACTGTCAGCAACATCAATGGAACTGTTCCTACAGTTTGTGTCTGTTGATTGAGAAAAGATAACTGAAACCAATCAGTCAGGTTTGATGAAGGGTTTAGTGGCCTCTCATATGTGCTACCAAAGATACTTAACTAATTTGTAAACACATTGATTTAATCTTCTGAAACATAAAAAAGGCAGAAGGACAAGTAAAACCATTGCATTCTGTCAGGAAAGAAACCCTGGCTATTGTCTGTTTCTTTTATAGACAACATAGAAGTTACGATGTTAACAATCTTTTGTTCCTGCAATGTGTAAATTTTCCACAAGCTTTAGTAAGAGGTTGTCATTAAATTTCCCATAAGCCCTAGTAAGAAGTTGCCATTGCTGATGGATGGAGAATCATTTCAGACTGCAATGAGCTTGAGGGAATCTTTTGAGATTTCACTCTCTGTCTTATTTAGCTTTTTGGCTAGAAATGGTTTAAGTATGAAAAGTATCAAACTCACCATTTTTATCTGAAATTGTACCTAGATGTCCTAGTACCAAACTTACAATTTTACATTTTTATCTGAAATTGTACCTAGATGTCCTGGTTGGTACCTTTTCCTTTAAGGTGAAGGATAGTCATTAAATTCTATTTTCCTTTGAAATATATGTATATACATATATGTAAATATATATAATAAAAACTTGGATTTAGTGTGCTTCTGCATCTCCACCATCTGTCTAGGTGCAGAGTTTAATGTTCAATGGTATAATGAGGACTTTAGAAATCAACAAACTAAAGAAAATAACCCTTTCCAAAAATTTTGATCCTGACTTGCACATTTGAGGGATTTTAAATAATTGATTTAAAGAGTCAATGTTTCAGGCCTTAGGATGCATTGTTTTGTAGCATTTATTTTCAGAGAGAGATTATCACTCAATTAAGAGATTACAAAATCCCTCTCTTTTTGTGAGGTAAAGTTTTCTTAAAATAATGAAGTTTCACCAAGTTTTATTTGTTCTGAAAATAGTAATATAGCTTTCTTCTAGTAAGCTTAGCTGTCCTTGTAGCTGTCTAAATCAGAAGTCATCATTTATATTATCTGAACCACACCAGTGTAAACCTAGGAAAGAATCAGATGTATTACATTCAGTCATGTTCTTTGTTCCAGTACTTCTAAATTCTCTTCAATGGGAGCTTTGGTATGAAATGCAGAAGTATTGGAGTTTTGCTTGAATATCAAGGGTGTGCTGCCTAAAGCACAGAAAAATATGATCTGTAGCAGTTCTTTTGTGAATTAGTCTTGAGTGCTTTTGGGTAAAGACAGTACAAGAGGCTTCTAAAAGAGAAAATAAAACCTCTGTTTAGTACTGAAACAGGCAAAAGAATATTATTTCATGTAATAGCGACTCAGTAGAAAGAAAAGTACACAAAATTATGATAAATTTTGTTAGAAATAAGACTAGCATTAAAGTAAACCCTGATTTCCATATCAATTTTCTGATAAATTCTTGATGTACACCACAACCTTTTCAGTGAAAATTGTATTATTTGATGAAAAGAATCAAATTGATATAGTTTGATTTTATTATAAGGAGAACAGTTTGGTAAAAAGACTGATTTTAAGAATCAAATTATTAGTAAATTGTGTCAGGGTCTTAGAAGGTAAGGAGAATACATGACTTACATCATTGAGCCTTCGTATTTCTCTTCCCATTTTGCTTCTTACATTAGAATTTCAGAACATCCCCACAATTTGAAGTATTAAATTACTCCAGTAAAGTACTAACCTTCTGACTTTAAACAGATTTTATATATATAATTTTCTTTTTATCTTCATTTGTATATAAATAATGTTGTCCAGTATCCTGTCTGAGAAAATAGAAAGATAGAAAGAAGGCAATAGAAGATAGAAAGGAGGCAATAAAAAACATGTAACACACTTTTTTTCTGGGATGTGTTTCTCACTGAAACCAGCTTCTTTTTCTTTTCTATATCTGTAACTGTTTGAAAAAAAATACATGTATGGGGAGATCTATCTTTTTAAAATATAGCTGGTCTACTTGTCTTAATATAAGGTTGTTATAGAGGCAATTACTCCGTGAACTCAAAGCCTTCCTTTTTTAGGCATGTTTTATTTTAACTGTCCTCCTGAGTTTCTGTTTTGTGGAAAAATTGAGGACTGTTCATGCAGCTGTTCACTGTAAAAGATACTCTTCCTTGTCAGATACTCAGAACTTGATGCCAGCTATAGTTTGAACTGTGAAAGGGATTTTTTAAGGAAGCAAATTCCAGATGTCTTAGGCTAGCCAGCATTTAGATTTGTTTGTCTGGGTTCTGAATATATTACATGAATCTTTGTTGTGCATATTTGCTTCTTCATTATAACTTTTTAGAAGTCATCCAATATTTATATCCCTTTGAAAATTTTCATTTTATAATTCATTCAATTCCCTTATGTTTTGAATCTAAATATATTTTGGCATTAATTGTATATTTTTTGAGATAGGTGTTTGTGCTCAGAGTTGTACTACTGAACTCTCTGAATATGCTCAGAGTAGGCACTATAGTCTTTATCCTTCCTGAATAGTTAGCTGAATATACTATGGAATAGTAAATACTGAGTAAATACTGTGAGCAAAAAACATTTGTTTTGATTTACACTTCAGAATCTTTATCTACAATACTCATCTCTGTTATATGATCTGCATGCTGAATTTCTTGTCAGTGCCAATAACCACTGGGATGATGTTGATACAGGAGGAGAAGTGGAAATCCACAAGAGACTACACTAAAATTCTTTTGTATTTACAGATTAGCTTAATTTATTTTTAGTGTCTTTTTTTTTTGTCTGACTCTAATCTTGAGGACAGATACTCAAATTATCCCCAAATTGTTCAAAACTATGTTAAACATATGCCCTTTGCGTTCAGTTATATGCAAATAGAATGCTTTTGTGAGTTTAAAGTAGAATGTTGCACCAGTTTCCTAAAGCAATGTGATATATTATTTTATTTGCCAGGATTTGGCATTATAGGATATTGATTTCAATATCTGCCTTGTGTAAAATCACAGCAATTTGAATCCTGTGTCACTGGTAGTTAGGACTTGGCAGTCTGTTTTATATTATATTCTAAGAAGGCTACTTGTTGAATATAGCTAATCCTTTCAAAATGCTGATATTGAAATGCTTCCAAAAGACCACTTAGCCATATAGCATACATCTCAGTACCCCAAATCAATAATATTTTATGCAGTGAGATGGTTGCTTCCCTTTGTTCCTAGCTGAGATACAGGGCCCATGTCCATTTTGAGTCTATATTGCCAATTGTAAAATGTTAATATGCTAGAAGAATTTACATCTAGCAGCACAGGGCATTATGTCACATTGTCACATTCATTATGAATTTTAAAATTATTTAACCAAAATTACTTATATTTTAATGTAATTATACTTCAAGACTAAGAGGCATTTTGGATCAAATGCACTTGATTTTTTGTGAGCTGCAGGTTGGCACCCTCAGAGCCTTTTAACCATAGATGCTAGCCAAAGAGTTGTGGGAAAATGTTTGGATTACAGAACACATAATTTTATCCCCTAATCATTATTGACCTAGTGGATGGGAATGGGGAAACATACTGACAAGTAAAAACAATTCCTGTTTGAAATAGCTTGATGTGAAGGATCCCTTTATCATATACAATTTTGATGATTTACACTTCTTTTAACAAACATACCAAAATTGGCTGGTATTTTAAAACAAAAAGGTTAATTCATCTCTTGATGGAATTAATGCAGTGTTTTGTCATCCAGAGAATTTGGTGTTAATTTCAGAAAGTATGAAGCCATACTAGCTTCTGTAAAAATAAGTGGTTTGGTTTATTGTGCTGAAGTTGAAGTTGTATACCTACATGTGATTTTACAGCATAGTGAAGGGCATTCTGAGTTGTTGTATACTGTGTTCTACATGAGGAGTGAATTGCAAAGACCAAAATATACTTCCTTCAGGGAATGAGTTTTTAGAATGTGACAAACATACATTTAGCTGTGTTGTTAGTGTTGTTATATATAGAACTGACGAGTAAAGTCAGAGTACATAGTATCTACGATGCATTTATTTTGTTCTACTCTGTCCAGGAATCATAGTAACCTTTTAAAAAATAACTTTTTTTTTCTTTTTTTTTTTTTTTTTTTGACAAAGATGTGCACTTGCTTTACTGACTCTTTCTGTTTCTTTACTATGGTGCTGGTGTCTGAGAGTATTACAAGGACTTTACTTGCCTGTATTATACTGTTATATATGCAGAAGTCAGTCTTTCAGAAGCTTGGATTCTCTGCTGCCAAACAAAAAGTAGTTGCATCTTGTAGGTTCCTGTAATGAATCATTGAAGCCATTCTTCTGGATCTTGCTGTACTCAGCAGAGCCAAAGAGCATTTCCATGCATAAAATACAGCAACTAATGAATGAAGTAGGAAAAAGTATATGATTTTGGTAATGCTGCCTCCGTGACCCTCACCAGTTTATACCACCTCTCCAGTTTTGTTGTTGTTGCTGATGATTTTTTTTTCTTGTTGTTTTGCTTTGGTTCATTTTTTTTTCTTTTTTTTTTTTCTTCAGCTGCTGTTGTTCTTTTTTTTTTTTTTTTTTTTTTTTTTTTTTTACATCTGTAAGGTTAAATTACTAATGCTCCATACAGGGTTTTTTTTTAGGATTTTCTTTGTGGCAGTTAGGATCTTGAAATACCAGAATTTCTGTTAGGTGAAGTCAAGACTTGAAGCTACCTCTACCATAGCACAACCTTTTAAGGATATAGAACTGACCTATCAGCTAGCTTTGAAGTTGCCACCATTCTTACTACTTAACTACCCACAGCTCAGTGTTCAGAATACTGTGTTTCTTCCTGTACACAACTGGTCTGAATGTGCTTTCCATTAGTCTGGCTAGATATTGGAAAGACTTCATTAATCCAGATATTTATCACCATTTATGTGATTGTCCCCCTTTGCTCTACCCTCGTGAGGCCTCATTTAGAGTACTGCATACACGTCTGGTCCCAACGACAAGAAGGATGTGGGTTTGTTAGAGTGGGTCCAGAGGAGGATCACAAAGATAGTCAGAGGGCTGGAGCCCTCTGGAGGTGTTCAAGGACAACCTGATGCAGTGAGTGTTATCCCTGCTGTTTTCAGGGGGGGTGGAACTAAATCATCTTTAAGGTCCCTTCCAACCCAAGCTGTTCTATGATTTAATGATGATTTTATGACCATCATCATCATCGTTGTCATCACCGTTATAATTTTTAAATTTAATGTATGATCATGAAAAGTACTATAAAAGTAAAGTTATGTAACATACATTGATTTCCATTTAAGGGACTCTGTAATTTGTGAAAAAAAACTGTTTTACCGAAAAAGTGGGAAGTGTATTCAATAGGATCACTTCAGTAGTTCCTACCACTGCAAACAGAGAAACAGTGTATTTTGCCTATGTAAGGGTTATATACTGACAATTCTATGTATGTGTGCGAGTTGCAGATTGCTTTAAATCTGTGGCAAAATACATAAGGTCTTCAAATGAAAAGGTCTGACTTTTTGTTAATTTTTATTACTTTGTGCATTGCTTAAAGGCAGAGAAGTTAGACTGATTCTTCCAGCATTGATTTCTTTTTGTAATTAAGAGAATATGTACAGTCATTACGGAGGTTACTGACATTACACTATACAATTGGAGATGTATACCACAGTTCCAAAGTTTCAGAATTACATCTTCATTTCTGATACAAAATGGTCTTTTTCTTGATCTTCTTTCCCTTCTAATCTTTTTGGCTTTAACAAAAGATATAAAGCATGACAGT
Source organism: Heteronetta atricapilla (assembly GCA_011075105.1). NCBI lineage: Eukaryota > Metazoa > Chordata > Aves > Anseriformes > Anatidae > Heteronetta > Heteronetta atricapilla. The sequence goes on from CM021733.1 coordinate 14,233,219, forward strand.
GTCAAAGGAAGTATTTCAGTCAAAAGAAGACTCCTTGAGAAAGATTATATATATTTCTTAAAAATTTTATATACTTTCTTTTTTAAGAAGCATATAGAAAATCACAGAATTAGTGAGTAGACATGGGATGAAGATCCGTATCTCAGTATTTTAATTTTCTTTAGAAGCTCATCCTGATTCTTTTTTGCCTGTTCCCAGAGGTGACAACAGAAATGTTGATGTGTATCAGCAATTCGTGCAATGGGTGTCTAGAGGACAGCTTTGATGAATAGTGTTTTGCTTTAGGATGAATTACAGTCCTGTGATGCATAAATAATATTATTAATAAAAATCTGAGAATCAGGTCCTAATGATAGTAAAACAACAACAATTACAACAACAACAAAAAACCTACAGCCCTTTTAGGAAAGACATTATCTCTCCTGATTCTGAATAATACAGCAGTAATAAAAGTGATATAAAAAGTCTGGATTCTGCTGATTTTTATGCAGCAACTAATTTACGTTTGTAAAATTGGACTCTTAACCTGAAAGGTCCAAGGACAAGAGGAGGAGAGGCTAACAAGACACATCTTTTTCCCAGACTACACATACCACTATGTCTGAGCACAGTGAATTTCAGGTATCTCTAATGGGATAGGCAGATGCTTCTCATGACATCATCTTCTAAAAAGCAGTGGATTTTTTTAGGAAATTTCTACAAGTATTATCACTGGCATTGAGATTACTATTGCTCATTTATTTATTTTTTCTCTCCCATTCTCTTCCTCATCAGAGGAAACACAGGTAAAAGTGGATATCAGAAACCACTGGCTATACGTCACTTAAATTTTAAGACTGTCATGGGGAGTTATAAGAAAGATTTGTAAATAGATTTTCTCAGAACTGATTAATGCCTCCTGATACTTCTGCTACATTGTTCTTATGTGAATGTTGCTGAACTTCCCAGGACCTGATTTTCCATTAAGTTTGTTTTCTGGGATTTAATGGGGATAAAAATAAAAATCTGAAATATTATTACATTGAAAAAAATATATATAGTTTTTCAGAACATACTGTTTTTCAGAGATAAATTGTGAACAGTCTTTCAACATCAAACAGAAGAAGATCTGCCTTGTTTGGTTAAACATTTTCTGAAGAACTCTGAATTTTATATTAATACATAAATAATGCCTGCCTTAGTGTTATGAGAGAAAAAAAATCCTGCTAGTTCATCAGGAAGACCATATGATTTGAATATATTTCTTTCCTGGCCCCAAATTTTATTAGTTTTCCATAAATGCTCTCTCAGGTGTGGTCTTTTCCAGGGATTTCTAGTTTTTGTCACTCTTCTTTATCCAAAGGATTTGGAGGAGGGGTTAGGTTGAGTTATTTACAGAACCATTAACTTATACCCTTATCTCTGTGGCAGTTAAATAAATGAGTCTCTTATTATAAGAACTTGTGAACTTATGAAGTACAGCACTTTTTATATTGGATTTCCTCATAAAATTTTCAAAACTCAAAATCAAAAATATTTTTCAGGTTCAGTTAGTTATGAGAAAAATAATTTCACACTATTTCTTATTCAGATTTTTGTAACAAAGTTCTAATGACAAAAAAACAGTTAATGTAATAGAAGTTCTGACCTACTATTCATGCAAATCCACTGGCAAGCACATTTTCAATATTTGAAAAAAAAATTAACATTCAGAGATTTTATCTATCCTCTTATCATCAGCTAAAACCTATTCACTTGTTTTAGATATCATTTGAGTCTTTAAATAAATATTTTCTTACACGTTATAAATACTATATCATTCACATTTATAACAGAGACTAATTAAACAAAGCTCTGTTATTCAGTCACGTAGTACCAGCTGTGATATATGTCATGCTGGTGAATGTTGTAGATTTTGAACCATAGAAGCATGCACAGGAATGCAAGTGAATAAAATTTCCTTCCCATTTCTCCCCTACTTAAAAAACAGAAACATACCTACTGGAAGTGGAAAGATAGCAGTCTAAGTTGACAGTACCACAGGAGTTCAGAAGCAAAGCTACCTTCAATGAGTGGTAGCTGTCATCTTTTTTGTTGCTTGTGTCCAAGGGTGAAATTTGTCTCTCCATTTTCTTCACATTTGCATGAAAAAATAACAAAAAGCAGTTAGTGATGCTGTAGCTATTGTCAGAGAGATATACCTAAACCAAAAAGCATACCTCTGATAACTTACTAACATTTAGTTATTTTGATGGTGTATTTTAATATGGGCTCATTATTCCTGGATAGCCTAAATGTGTATGTTGTCAAGTTTTGATGCTCTTCACCTTTGCTCTTCATCAACTTACTTTCTGGAAATTTGAATCACCAGTAGGATCTCTCAGTCAATTAAAATCATTAGTCCAGGCACTTCTGCCTGCATAAATCAGGCCTCTTGAAGCTAATATATTACACCATTGTAAAATAATGGAAAAGTCAGAATCAAGTCCTCTGGTTAAAAATAAAAATAAAGATCTTTTAATTCTAATAATATTAAACCACTCCAAACCCTCAAGAAGCAATCAGGCCTAACCTTGCCCAGTACTATGCAATATTACTTTGTGATCTTTTTAGAAGTTTCTTTTTGTAATTGAGATGCACAAAAGCATTTAGCCAGCACAAAAATGACTAAAAGGAAGCTTTGCTTGCATGTTTTATGTACCTTTTTGGGAAACAACAATTACTTATTCCTCTCTTTAAGGTGTTTGTGTTTGTACAGGTATGATAGGAACTGCCAATGCTACTTTCCCTTACAAAATTACAAATTAGTGGCTAAAAAAACCTTCATATTATAATCTCACTACCTCCTCCGTAGCTGTTCTGTATTAAAATGTTTGCAGTTTGAGAACAGCCTGCAATTTGTTTTTTCATCCATGTATTTTAATTAATCTTCACGCTCCTTTCATTGTTCTTAGATACCCTTTTGGTGCACAGGTTTTTAAAGCATAGTTCAGTATGGCCAATTTGCTTCTTCTCTCATCAGCCTAATTCATCAGTATCAGTCTAACATGTATGAACATACTACACTCAAAAATCTATGCTCTGAGAATATTACTAAGTTTTGAAATAATATACTCAGAAGCTATGGACTGTCAGAACAGGGGCAATCTACAATTTTAATTTTATCCCTATCTGAGTACCCATTATGAATCAGTCTTTAATTACATGATCATATACCATTTTTTCCTCAAGCCTTCTTCCTCATTCAGTGCGTAGTCTGGATAATAAGTTCTTCAGCATTTTGTTTTCTTCTTGCTGTGTGTAGCCCTGAGCCTTATTTATTGTCCATATTCAAACCAGCTCTGAAGAGAAATTATCAATATTTCCCTAGGCTTTTCTAAGTTTCTCATAACTACAATGTCTAAGCAGCTGTGCAAATATTAAAAATTACACAATATACATGTAAGATGACAGATGCTATTATCCCAGTTGTAGGCAAAAGAGACTGCAGGTAAAAACATTCACTAATACTGCGAACACAAGTTGATGTTTTCCCACTACTTCACATTTAACAGTATACGTGCACTGTAACATCAAAACATAGCTCCTATTTGTCGGAATGGGAGTGATCCGGAGTAACGATGCAACCTCGATGCGAGTATAATCGTTCTCCTTTAATGAATGTTCTAGCAAGGTGTATATATGCTACCCCTACAGCATGCACAGACAACAACTTATAATTAGTCTAGCTTCTCTATGCACACGTCTCTAGCAGTAATATAATTGGTACAATGGTGTCGTCTCTCCTCCTGAATATAGTTCTGCATATTTTAGTTGTAACATCACTCAAGGTTATCAGCCCTGGGCCTACATTATCTTCACAGTCCTTCAAGGCCTGAGTTGCGCACTGTAATTAAATCATGCCCATTCTCATTTAAACATAGCTCCACACCTGTTGACTTCAGATTACATCTCTGAGGGAATAGTATTGCGTATTCTAGAATATCCAGCAAGACAAGTTCCCAGCAAATGCAAGTTTCTTTAACAGCATAGGGAATGACTGCCCAGAAAATGCTTGGCCATAGAAACCTGAGCAAAATCACATAGGATTTTCAGGAGAGAAGGGAATGGAATGGTTCAAAGCAACATTTGCCTCTCCTTGTTATGTGGTACACCCTACTCCTTTTTAGCAAGGACTATTGTAAAGCAGGGGCAGGTATACTGCTCATTGTCACAACAGCTCTCTTCATTACTTACTGCTAAGAATAGACCTCTTTTGCATACAGAAGACTTATGGACCCTCCGGAGACATTAAACTGTTTAATTAAAAGCTATATCATAACATATATGAATAAAGCAGATGGATCTAAGTTACATAAGAAACCTTATGTCTCAGAGCTGCTATTTTTGACATTGCAACAACAACAAAAAACATTACTGAATTCTTAAAGTAAAATAGTCAGTGTATATAATGTTCTTTGTAGGATTTTTAAACTACACCCACCCTTACACCCCAGCCTCAGCCATTGACTTTTCTCTTTAATCAGGAAGCATCCTTTCCACAGCATCTGCTCTCAACAGGGAGGCTGCAGAAAGACTGACACTTCCCCTACTCCAAAATTGGGTAGTGGTACCTAGCAAAGGCTGCAGTTATCTGGAGTTTCACATGAAAGGCTCAAGCTAGAGTACAGAACCACAGTCCAAATAATCTTTCAGGATTTTTATGATAAAAACCAAGGTATCTATCTCCGCAAACACTGTGCAAAGTTTTTTTTTCCAGAAAGTTTACAAACTTGAAGAGATTCTAGCAGGATTTCAAAGGTTTGGCAGAAAGGTTTAACCCTGCAAGTCAAGTCACTCCTGTCCATATGAATTATATTTTTCTGCTTCAAAATAAGAAGTCAGAAGGAATCATAATAGAAATGAAACTTATTTAGAGTTCCCTTGGGGAAATACTACCGCTAACATAAATGTCAGGTTTTCAGCTGAGCTGGGTTTTTGTTTGTTTGTCTGTTTTGTGACTATTTTTTTTTTAAACTGAATAAATAGAGGACTTGTTTATTATTCTGGGTCCCTCTCAATTTTCTTTAATTACTGCAACTGATCTTTCTCTGTAGCATGTGTTTTATAAAGACAGAAATGAAGCAAATTAAAAACCTTATGCCTATTTTTTTTCTGTATGTTTCAGAATCATTCTTCCAATGAATTGACTGAGTTAACCTTTAAGAGACCCATTTTCTTGTTTAATAAAGTATACGGTATTTGCACATGCTTCTTCAGTGTTGCAATTAAAACAAAACAAAACAAAACACAAAACTCACAAAAAACGTTCGTTAGCAATTTTTCTTAAAGTTTTTATGTGTAAGTTTTATATGAAGCAATAGTGTAGCTGTAAAAGAATGTTATATACATAAGAGCCAGAAATGAAGTGTCATTCTTTGACTTCACCACCCTATTTTCTTGCGACATTTCTGTCTTTATTAGGGCCACATTTATTAATGTCCCAGGAACCTTGAATACACCTTTATTATTTTTGTCCTTGTTTAGAGATTGTTTCTTTCGCTACTTAAAAAATAGCTGTTTCTCTATTTGTATATTAACAAATTATGAAGATTAAAAAAATGCCTTTTTCCTTTTTAATTTATACTTTAACCACTATCTTGTACCATTTGACTATCAAGCATGAGAATGAAAAAAAAAAAAAGAAAAAAGCAGGAGAAGCTGAAGGCAGGTTAATGTCACATTTTGCAGGAAGACAGTGCCAGTCAAAAATCCCAGTCCTCTCCAGTACTATATGATGTCCCCCCTAAAGGTTGTTTTCTGCTAAGCACTGAAAATATGAAGGAATGCACTCTCATTTTACTATCACTTAAAATGCATCCATAGCTCAGCAGTACTCCTCTGCAGACTTTTTTTGTTGTTGTTTTTGAAACATACAGGATAGTATTCAAAGATGGAAACAGAAGCTTTCTACTACTTACATCTACCAGACTTCTCAAAGTATCAGCTTCTGTGATTAATTACATCATTCATGCATTTCATAAATTGGCAAAAAAAGTCTTTTCAATTAAATAGAATTATAGAAAACAACTTGTCCTGAATGCAATATTATAATGGCTCCCAAATTTATAGATAGATAGATAAACAATTGTTAATATACCATCTATACCATCTCTGGGGTCTATATGAGTAAGATTTATAAGTAGCTATTTTTCAGTATTTTTAAAATTAATGTAATTTTTAGTTTAGCCTAGGAATTTTCAGTCACTTGTAAAACAGCATATGAAACAGCCTGTTTTAGGTGCAGCTAAGAGATGAAAATAGTATAGCCATTGCACTGAGGTTGTCTCCCAGATCTGGCTGCATAAACATACATGGAATCATGCTCTGTCTTGGTCTTGCTACAGTGGTTTGGGTAAAGAGAAATATTTTGGGGGGCAGTTTTTTGTGAATTCCAGATCACTTGGATAGAGCAGTTACTCACACAGTTACGCCACTTGATCAGAAGGAGCAAATGGAAAGGAGTTTTTTGAGCGCCAGCATGCAGCAGCTTAAGGGGAGCCAAGCTCTTCTGTTTAGCTGCATCAGAATGGGGCACATGTCTAGACTCTTGTTTGCACGTCCTTGAATTTCTGTCTATATTGCTGTGATTGATTCCTACAAATGGTATGGATTTATCAATATTATTGCCAGAATAATTTTTTAAGGAATTTCTTAGAAGTATTAGGAAAACTTCCCGTGATTTGGAAACGTGTTTTATACGATTCATGGAAGAACTCTGTAACTCAAAGCAAATAAATTATAAAGTAGGTATGCGGTTTATTTTGGCGCGGTACCCCGTGCCTGGCATGGCACATGCAGGATAGCTCCCAAAGGCATGCACACCTTAACGGAGAAACTTGCTTTGGTTATATGCAGTAAAAAGTTACATATGCATGAAATTTCCCAATGCGCCTATACATATTCATAACCTATCCCCGGTTTGTACTAAAATTAGCTCCAAAGAAGGCCAATGACATCCTGGCTTGTATCAGAAACAGTGTGACCAGCAGGGCTAGGGAGGTGATCGTCCCCCTGTACTCGGCACTGGTGAGGCCGCACCTAGAATACTGTGTTCAGTTCTGGGCCCCTCACTACAAGAAGGACATGGAGGTGCTTGAGCGGGTCCAGAGAAGGGCTATGAAGCTGGTGAGGGGCCTGGAGAACAAGTCCTACGAGGAGCGGCTGAGGGAGCTGGGCTTGTTCAGCCTGGAAAAGAGGAGGCTCAGGGGCGACCTTATCGCTCTCTACAGATACCTTAAAGGAGGCTGTAGTGAGGTGGGGGTTGGCCTGTTCTCCCACGTGCCTGGTGACAGGGCGAGGGGGAATGGGCTTAAGTTGCGCCAGGGGATTTTTAGGTTAAACGTTAGGAAGAACTTCTTTACTGAAAGGGTTGTTAGGCACTGGAACAGGCTGCCCAGGGAAGTGGTGGAGTCACCATCCCTGGAAGTCTTTAAAAGACGTTTAGATGTAGAGCTTAGGGATATGGTTTAGTGGGGACTGTTAGGGTTAGGTTAGAGGTTGGACTCGATGATCTTGAGGTCTCTTCCAACCTAGAAATTCTGTGATTCTGTGATTCTGTGATTTCCATAAACTCTTCCCATCTGCGCCTGCACAGTGCCTTCTGGTGGTGGTTGTCAGGGTGTCATGGGGATGAAGTCCGATAACTCCTCTTCATCACCACTAGTTAACCCCCTGCCTTTGTACAGAGTCAGCTGCTCCTTGGCTCTTGTCCAAACCACAAGATCGGTCTCAGCTGGTTTTGGAGACAGGTTCCCCATTTTTGTCATGAAACATCTTCTGTGAGGGGCCCTGAGACTCCTTGTTTCGGTTAATTTGCACAGTAGTAAGCAAAGACACTCAGCAATATCTATTTTAATGACAATTAAGCAAGCCCCCATTCTTCTATCACTGGCTTCATATAGGAGTCTGTTTTCAAAGACGAATGAGGCAAAATTTGGCACCAAATAACCTACTATTTATACCATACTATATCTTAATCAATAATTTTTTAACTGAGCTTGGGAACTGGACCTCCATTTTCTGTGAGTCAGTGGCATCACTTTTAATAATCTCAAGAAAACCTCTCAGTACTGAAACTTTCATTAGAGATTGTTTCTTTCTCTACTTAAAAAATTAGCTGTCAAAAATATTTTTGAAAGTTGCTTTGCTTTTTGCTGCATTTCAAAACAGGTTCCTAAATTTTATTATTTCAGTTTAGTTTCAATATAATCTGATGTTCTCTCTGACTTTATGTAAAAGTTAACTTGCACTACTGGTAATAAAATGAGACTGGCAGTAATGTTCAAACAAACCCTTGGAAACCAAAAAAATGAAGTCAGGGGAATAAAGCAACTTAAATTTCGGAAATGTTTTTAGGTAGTGTATGATGCTCAGCAAATTATTGGTTAATGAATTTGGTGTGTATTGTCCCCTAGGGTGCACCCCAAAGGGTGCACACCAGTCTGCTCTGAAATGTTGGATTCCTTTATACAATCATTTTAATTTAGTTAGTGATCTTTGGTTCTTTAATTTTGTATTTTTTTTGTGTGTGTGTAAATTACTACAGTTACATAAAACTTAATATGCAGAAGGCCCCTTTTTTTAGCTTTGGACCCAGATATTATTTCTTCTTCTTTAAAAACTGGATCCTTCAGAAATGATTACATCAGATGAATGGTAGACATCTGGATACATAAAATGGAGAAAAGGAGAGATGAAGGACTAAGAAGTAATTAAGTACTGGAAATGGGATTTGGAATTGCTATTTTATATTCACAATTCTATTACAACTTCCTTATTCAAGTATTTAATCTCTCTCTTAGTTTTTCATTCGTACAGTAACATTAATAATATTCACTGTTTTCTTCCTATTCTCTGTTTTATATAGTAATGTCTGAGATTTTGCTCTGTAACACCTTGCAATACTAACTACAACAGAAGTGGGTCTTAGACATTACAGATAATACAATATTAAGCTTCAAATACAAACATTGGAGCAAAAAAAATAAATGCTTGCAATTTAGGTTATTCTATATTGCTCTAAGGGCAACAAAGTTCCTGGGATGCTCATATATTCTTTATAAACATTTGTCCTTTTTTTTTGGCTCTTTGGGATACCCTCTTCGGGCCTGTTTTGTAGTTTATTTCTCATAGCAAAACATACCAACAAGACCTGTTAGCAAGATTAATATATCCTTGAGTAAAATGGTATTTGTTTATAAAGACATCTTTTAAGTACCATCAAAAGATTCTTAATTTTATCTCCCTTGCAATCTAAAGCAAAGCTGCTTTTTGGAAACGAACTGAAGACGTACTAAAATACATACAAGATTTTATTTTGGGGGGATCAATGTCCACAGATAAAAATAATTTTCTTTAGTGTAGTGGATTTAATATTACTTGCTGATGATATTGTATGAAGAATTTTGGAGCTTTCTGACAGAAAGTGATTATAAAACAACATAAAAATATAAAATTTTGTGCATGCAAGAATATGTAAGGGGAGCAATAGGGATTTTTCATGAATACTTGATTATGCAAAGAGTATGGCTTTCATCCATTCCTATGTTCTTAAGCTCTCAGGTCAAATATAGGTAAAAGCAATATGTCTTTTTTTGACCTAGAATGCTTAAAGCTGTTTTAATTGTTACTTGCATTTGTACTACTCATTTTGGTACATGCTTGTGAAAGAGAGAGAACAAACAGAAGTTAGATAGTTTGCTGAGGAATGTAGGCACATTTTTAATTCTTCAACATCCCAGTTAGATGTGGAGATAACAAATAAGTTTTCTTTTATTTTGTTTTCACAAGGACCTTGTTGCTCCTTCATGAAGGAACATTATTTACCTGCACTACTCTTCTAGAAGTTTTCTGAAGCAAATAAATATTTTTTTTTGCAAGACAGAATATTTTGTTTGAATTAAGTTGTTTTCACTATTTTTGGAGCATAATTTTTTTAATGTAATATCAACATAATAAGAAATTATTCAAGATCCCATTAAATTTTTAACATTTTTTTTTAATACCCTAACATACAAATAATTTACAGTGGCAGATCCATTATGTTTTTCAACAACAACGAAAAAATTGTTCTTAAGCTAAGGATTTATAGTCTATTTTAGGAAGAGAGGCTAAATTTCAAGGCTAAATTTCATTTGAAAAAGTAACAAATTATACACAGTAAAGAATAGTCAAAAGAAAATTCTTATACAATAGATGTGAGATTAAAACAAGGGCTTAGTGGAGCATTGTTGTCCAATTCCTGGCAACTTGCACTATGTGTCCATGATTGAGCAGGGTACTTGGACTAGATGACCTCCCTTAAATGTTCTGTGATTCTGTGATTTTTCAATTAATATGAAATGTTTGCATTTTTGCACTTTGAAAAAATAAAAATCAGTATAAGCGGTTATGGCAAACTGTATGAAATGAAAAAGAAAAAACATCTTGCTTTTGTTGTGAAGGTACACCAGACCTCTGAGTGACAAAATTAAGTAGGTGTTTTTAGCTTATTGGTAACCAGTCAGTTGAATATCCAAAAGAAAATGAAGGAATCTACAACTCATGTGTCTCCTTCCATGCTGTAAAATAGAATTCATGCTTTTGTAAGAGATGAGATTGCTGGAAATGCGATGCAAGTTCTCCAGCGGGTAAGACTTCTGAACTGTCTAGTTTGGTCATTCTTAAGGAGATTATCAAACGAACTAACCATATGGCCAGTCTGGAGGATATGAAAAATAGTAGTAAAACAGCAGGATGCAATTGGACAATAACACAGTTTTACTTAGAACAGGTGCTTTCACATTATATTTATGGAGTGACCAAAAACTAGTAATTGATTGCAATGCTAAGGTCGGAATTTGATAGCACAGAATTTGTGTGATCTTGGAAATGATGGTGTATAGCATATAACTTTCTTAAAGGGTATTCTAAAACCTAATGTCTGAATCAACTGAGATTATTTTGCTTTATGCTTATTTGACTGTCTATTGAAACAAAAGACACCCTACCCCCTGCTTTAATTTACATCTGCTTCTTTTTGTAGCTATGCATTTCAGTTAAAAAGGGCCAAATCCGATTACCTTCTGTTTTCTCAAGTCTTATTTTTTTCCAAAGAGGATGGTTCAGACTTCAAAATTTGTGGATCAGTGTAACCAAACAGATACTTCTATCAGAATACAAGTCCATCACAATAGAAGGCATTTGCACTCATTTCAGTCTAAACTGCCACAAAACAATTATAGTTTTGTCTCAGCACCATGTAAAGCATGGATCTGCATTAACATGATTATTTAATCTGAACAGCTACATTTTGAGAGGCTTTCCATAAAGCAATTTGTTTCTATACATATTGATATACAAATATCACTATGACAATTTGTGTTAATCTAATGAACCAACATATATTTTATCTGCCATAAATTTCATGTTCTGGGAAGATACCAGATTATTGGTCCTGGTTTCATTACAGCATCAGTAGGGGCCTCCAGGTCAATATAAACATTTGTTGAAATGTGTTGCTAACTCTGCTTCTGGAGACTGTATGTTTCCCATTGAATATATTCACAATTTTATGCCAAAAAATGCCATGCAATCTTCTGTCCATCATTTCTACGATCTATTAATATCTCTGTGACTGTCAGCTGCATTCATATCATTACAGAGCAGTACATCTTCCTTTTTTACTTCACATACTATTCCAGTTTAGGAAGATATACCTTTACTACCTACTATTCTTTATTTATTTTTTAATGAATATAATACTCATCTTCTTATGTTGATCACGTTTTCCAAGAATGACAAGATGTCTGAGATTCTTAAGCAGTTTCCTGTTAGCATTCCCTAGTTATCATATTGTCTGATTTGCATTGCTGATTCTTTTCTGATGTTGAACCACATTCCACTATAATTTCCTCCCTCAGATATTTCATTCTTATACTAAGTCAGACTGACTCACATTGCTCAGTGAATGGTATTTAACACAGTGATAAAGATAAGGAAATACATGTAGTAATAATCATTGATTTCAGATGGCCTGTATCACTACAAATGGCCTCTACAGTCTTGAAGGGTTTATAGGAAATATTTTATTCTTTTAGAATCTCCTTGAGTGTCCTACTGTCCCCTTACTTCTAATTTTTCCTATTTCTGTTCCTTATAAGGAGTTCCTTTTCCATCTTTGTTTTTGTGCCGTGATCCTTTCCAGTATTCAGTGGTGTGGGCCTCTTCATTTCAGCTTTCCCAGTTTTGCCTACAGCCTATGTTTTCCATACAGGTCTGGCAGGCTTACTGTTCAAGGCATTTATTCTTCTTGTTCAAATTATTTATTCATTGCGTATTTTTAAGACTTTTTTTTTTTTTTTTTTTTTTTTTTTTTCCCTTAAGACCACTGTCTCTGGCCTTTGGCTGCTCCTAGTAATGATTTCTTTCTCGCCCACAGTGAAACCTTTGAAGTTGGTAAACTCTACTTTAAGGAGTAATTTAATTTAACTTCTTTTATTGCTATCTCCCAAGGTGGGATTTAGATAGCTTTAACCTGTTGTAATGCTACATAATGTAATACAGGATACATTTCATTAAATACATATGACACAGTTTCTTATAAATGTACCTAGAAAGTGACACAAATGGAACAATGCAGTACCACAATCACCACCTCAAAATCGTTAATTCAGTTCGTAAAAGAAATCCATTTCAGAATTACAGAATTTTTGTGTATTTTATGTTGGAAAAAAAAAGATTGAAAAATAAAATAAAATCTGATTGGGAAAGTTTAAGTTAAATTGGCTACAGAAGCTACTTTAGGTACCCAAGTTTGGACTCCATACAAAAGCAGCATGTCTGTGTTCTCTAATGCACTGTGTGTAATGCACCTGCTGTTGTTTCTTGTTCTTTGAAGTGAGGTTCAAATGTGCAGGCAGAGAACCCTCACAGGCTTTTCAGAGGACAGAAAATGCTTCAGCATCGACAGCTGCCTGGGACTGCCACAAAGTACAGCCCCACAGCTGCAATTGTACATGAAGATCAGCAGATAAAGTGGATGCAATTTCATTCTAACTGATGGATGCTTGGACGTATGGTCAAAAAGTTAACCTTATTTTTATTGTATCATTCTAGCAATCACTTCAGCCGTGGAGAGGTCCAGTTGGGCTATTAACAAAAGCACTAAGGCTTGATTTTTTATTTTTATTTTTTTCTCTTTATAACCAACATAGCTGAGGAAGTAAAACAAAATCCAGAAATCAAGGGCAAAAAGTAACAAATTAATCAATTTTCCTTACTAGCAACACATTATATGTAACTGAGAAAAACAAAAGCAATGAGAAAAGGTCTAACAATTTAGATTATAAATTGCAGTATGCGTGTTTTTCAGACATAAAAATCAATTATTGTCTATAAAGTATATAATGGTATCACTGAAGGTTTGGAAACACTGTCCATCATTATCATTCCTGAGGGGTTATATTAGC
>CM021733.1:14246697-14277434 GCA_011075105.1 Heteronetta atricapilla
CAGTGTTTTGTCTTACATTTCCCACAGAAACAGAGGATTTTCCTTTGTTGTATTTCTCTCCTTGTCAGCAAAAGAAGGAAGGGAGCAGTCAATCCCCTAGCACAGAAAACATAATAAAAACATTGGCTAAACTCTGTTTCCTACCTGAGGTAATTAAGGAGGAAGATAGTCAAGGTCCTTCAGCATCAGGTAACAAAGAAAGAAAGCATGGCAGAACATTGTGTGCAAACTCAGGAGAGAAGGAACACATTTCTGCTTTTAACATTTGACCTTCTTTACTTTAACCTTCAATTACATCAGTGACTCTACGCATGAGAGGGGAATTAAAACCTATTCTAAACTCTGAATTCTAAAACCTGTTGCTCTATAGGGAGAAATAATTTATACAGTCCCGCAATCCAGGAATTTAATGAGCCTTTATGCATGTAAACAAAGTTATAGCTCTTCTTAGCTATTGCAAAGCTGTTCTGTAAATGTGGCTGGGGTGAAACAAAGCTGAAGTTGTGTACAGCTTTGGGGATCTTACTTGGATTTTAAGGATGGTGATCCTGTGGTAATTGTATTCAGACTTGTTAAATTGTTGCTTGACTTCTATTCTAGAGCTACCAAATATATGCTTAGACTGCAATCAACTGTCCTAGTTTAGGCTGGGATGAAGTTTATTTTCTTCATAGTAGCTGATATAGTGGTATGTTTTGGATTTGGGATAACACAGTAAATATTTAGTTGTTGCTGAGCAGTGCTTACACTGAGTCAAGGACTGTTTGGCTTCTCATAGCACCCTGCTAGTGAGGAGACTGGAAGTACACAAGAAGCTGGGAGGGGACACAGCTGATCCAAACTGACAAAAGGGATGTTCCATATTGCATGCTATCATTTTAAGTAATAAAACCTGGGGGGAATTGGCCAGGGAGCTGCCATTTCTTGGGGAATGACTGGGCATCAATTGGCTGGTGGTAAGCAATTGTGTTTTGCATCACTTGTTTTATTATTTTTATTAATTTCTCTTTCTCATTATGTTGTCCTTATGTCAACCCACATATTCTCTCACTTTTACCTTTTTTGATTCTTTCCCCTTTCCCACTGTGAGGAGGGAGGGAGTGAACAGCTGTGTAATGCTTAGCTGACTGCTGGGTTAAACCATAACATCAGCTAATACTAATTTCTCTACAATTCAGGCCAAACAATTCAATCTAGTCATTTCTTAAGCAGAGGAAATTTGAAGGGAAGTAGCCATGATGTATCTCCAAAAGATTAAAAGTGGTAAAATGGTTTTGTTGAATTTTGTCAAAACTGGAGGTTTCTTTTAAAATCTGAAATAGGAATCAGAATTCAGGAAAATGTGGTGTATAGAATACAGAAGAAAATGTGTCTCTCTCATTCACATCTTTTACACCATCTCAAGATGATCTCTACTGCAATACCAAAGAAAATCCACCTCAGAAGGCGTTTTCTTTATTTTGAAGCACAAACTTACTGCAATATGCCTCCTTATTAAAAAATGCTTATACATAGCTAAGCTGAATAGATTTTTTTATGAAGTGATTCATCATTAGAAAATGATTGAGAATTTAATGAAATACTCCCACAGAAACATGTCAATTGCAACAAAGATTTTATCAGAGATAATCCTCATTTTAGTTGAGAAGCAGAGAACTGTATCCTTGCAAAGCCAGCAGTCTAGTGGTTCGGGTATTTATTCCCTGCTTCTTGAATAAATATATATATATTTCTGTTTAGAGTAAATTATATATACATGTGCAAATGCTTTTCATATCAACACATACAAACATAAATCACAATAATTATTTTATTCCCTATTTCCCTGTAGTCATAAAACATAGGTGGAAAAGGGGGGGGGAAAAAAGGAAAAAAAGATAGATTCAAAGAGTCAGGAGCTTCTGGTATAAGTTTGTCTTGAAAATAATTTACTTATATATTAACCTTATGCAACAAGTAAGTTTAAGCCAGTGTACTTGTAAATCAATGTCCAGGACATTTTAGTTATCATTTGTGTTGTTAGAAAAATATAATGGAGGATGCTATGTAGGTCCTGTTACAAGCTTACATTTGAGTGACTTCCTTTAGCATTTATGTTTTCTATTGGAAGACAAGACTTGAACAAAACACATATAAATATGTCACATTTTTACATGTAATTCCCAAATTTTCAAAATCAGGAACTAATGTATGCAGTTAACCCTAAACATGCCTATAATTATCTGATTTATATAACATACGGTAGCCAAATCATGGACATATATTTTTTAATTGAAATACATGAGTACTTCTGGCAAGAAAAAGGTAACATTCTCATCTATCACAAAGTGTAGAACATATACCTGATGTCCCTTCCTCCTAACACATAGACTTAAATGATCCTATAACATGGCTGCCTTGTTTCAGCTAACTGACTTTAATGAGGGATGTGGTGCCCAAATGACTTGGGCCTTGAAAGTCTCTGGGAGTTGGCAGGTATTAAAGAAACAAAAAGCATATTAACCATTTTGCACATAAGCCTTGAGCTCTGAATTATATCACCTAACAATAACGTAACCACTTGTATGTTTTTACATGCATTAAATTTCACGTGACTTATGGACTGACTCTTAACAAAGGAGAAACAATTATTTCCTTCTTTTGAAAGGGTTGCATAAGCATAAATTTAAACCATTTTTATTTTGAATTTATGTATTATAGTTACAGAGACAGAACTGTATACAGTATCCAAATGAGTTAAAAATGAGGAAAAGCTGACAACTTTTGTTAGAAGGAATTTGGTATATTTATGCCATCTTTTATGATTATTTCTTATAGCCACAATGGCTCAGATGCTTAACAATTTCTTTCATAACATGTGCTAACTGAAGAACTTGAGACAAAAATATCCTTAAAAGGATATATCAAACATTCATTTTTAATAGAAATTAGCTCAAAATCAGCTCTGTCACAGCAGAACATTTAGTGAGCTAAATCTTATCTAGTCAAACAGCTGAAAGATAGCAAAGTAGTAAAAGAAGGAGTATAGTGAATGAGGACTGCTATTGTTAAGCTACAGAAATAATAATCCATGGCCTCAATATCAGCATGTCTTGAATGAACATGCTACTTGAGAAAATAACAATGTATTAGGGCTCCACTGAAAGATTTAGTATTCAGTTGTATTGGTTGATCAAAAAGTGGAAGCAGCATAACAATAAACATGGAATCTCTGTATACTGATGATAATGGTTAGCTTTAGCTTTCTGTCTAGACCTGCTAAATGTTGCTAAATGAATTACTAAATACAATGATGAGATGTGATTTGAGCATTCTGTTCCCAATATTAATTTTCTGGATACTAGCAGAAGTTGCATACCCAATAAATGAAAAAGTACATGGGCATATGCTCACACCTGTCAATAGCAAATTGTAACTTTGACACCCCAGGAATGCTAGGAGTAGAGGGGCAAGTGGCTACAGTGCCTGAACAATGTGGAAGACAAAATGTCATTTGCTATTTAATAAGGATGCTAATTTCAGTGCCTGCTTTTTATTACTGATTTTATCCTTTGAAAACTGAATAATGAATTAGTTATGTAGGAGATTAGGGATGTCATTCTCATGGAAAACTCTTTTATGGGAAAATAAATTCAGTGTAAGACATATGGAAGGCAAGAAAAATTTTCAGTTATTAAAGTTATTTTTGTCAGTGATGTTAAATGGCAAAGAAAGAGAAGAGAAGAGCTCAGCTATGCACGTGAAAATTCCATATCCTTCTTCATATTGAGCATAAGCATATTTGTGTTTATCTTATTTCATCATAGTTTTGTATTCTATATATAAAAGAATGCATAATGATGCATTCTGATGTAGCTGAGAACAAAAGTGGGAGAAGGACAGAATGAATTTCAGAGCTCAGTGGAAGTATGCAAAAAGTAATACGTGAAAAGGGAAAAAAGATATCCATATTCTGGAGAGCAAGAGCAAGAATATGAAAGGGAAATCGTAAAATGATGTAAGAAAATGTATGGACTTGCGTGCAACAGAAGCTACAAAGAAGAGAACTAAACACACATAAAATAAGGATAATAATAAATATCATTGCAAATAATGGGTAAATAGATGGATAAATAGATGTAGATTGGATAAATAGATGTAAGATAAATAGATGTAGCTTTATCGTGGATAAATAGATGTAGCTTCAATGATTTCAGTTTCAGCTATACTTATTAACAGCCAGATCTAGAGTAGCAATTTCCCTGTGGTAATTGACCTGTGGTAATTAACAATCATTGACCTGAAGTAGACATAGTTGAGCTCTTTGCATCTCTGCTGTAGCTAGATGGGGGTTTACTTCATGTACTTCTGCTTTCAGACTTGTCTGGGTTAGTGTTATATGTCTTCCCAGAAGGTGCATTGATATTATATTTAAAATAGTCCAACAAGCCTGCAGTTCTGCAAGCATAGATTTCCCTAGGAAGCAGCATGCTTAGCAACACTGGTATCCATGGGAGTATCTACCATGTAAGAGTCTAAATCAGAAGATCTTTCCCCTTTCCCATTTTTTATGTTACTACCATCATGCTGCCTACCATTGGTTCCAGCCCTCATTCACAGCTGAAGCTGGACCATCTATAGATGCACATGAGACCTGATCAGATGATTCTGCTTGTGGCCAGGTGTGGGATAGAAAAAGGCTTGGAAGAAAAAGGCTTGGTGACAGGCACAGAGGCTGTTTCTGAAGCAGTGGAGTTTCCACACTGAAGTTTCCAGGCACCAACTGGTGTGAACACATGATCCCCTGAACCAGGGTTAACCTGGCTTGCAGTGCTTTCTAGGATGATGAATGACCTTTGAAGCCCTGTGCTGGAAAACTTTATCATCTTTACACTGAACAGGCTTTTGGTAAATGCCTGCAGAGTGGAGGTGTAATGTGCAGGTATAACATAGAGCCAGCTCTGTGTCTGACTACAACTGACTGAAGCCTGCTGTGTATTGCAGAGCCCATCTGGGTGTATGGGAAAGCCTTTTCACCCAGGCAGCAACCACTGGGGCTGGATACTGCAGCCGCTATGGCATCCATGGTTTATGGGCTGTCTGATTAGTACTTAGGTAGAAGACAGAACAATTTAACTGTTTTAAACAAATATTTTTTTTTTATTATTATTATTATTTATTTTTTTAATGGGAGTATTCTCAATCTTTTCTCTTTCAGTCCTTTTTCTCTTCCATCAGAGTGGTCACTGGCTCCTTTCCCCTTAGCTATGGCTTTTGACTCTCCTCCTGAGCCCTATCTGTCCTGCAGCACTTGTGTTTTCCCTAATCCTCCAAAGCCTCTCCATTTGGGTCTTTGCCACTTCATCTGTCCCATTTCAGGTATTTCCCCATGTTCCCAGGCCTTCATTTTATCTCCTGGGACCTCTTACGTACCCTCTGCAGCTGTTTTGTTCCAGCCCCTGTTGAATCAGGGATGAGTACACTGTCTCATTTACCTCCCTGGGCCTCTGCTCTGGCTTCTGGCCAGGACACTTCCCTCTCTGCCATCCCTCCAGAGCTAGATCTCAGCAGCTGTCTGCCAGCTTCCCCATCCTCAGTCCCCTTCACATCTTGTGCAGGCTGCAACAGTTGTTGCTCTCTCCCCTGCACCAGGCTTTTGTGGGACCTCTTCCGCCCTGGCCAGCCTTTTACCCCTGGCTCGGGGCCCATTCTCTAGCTGTCTTCCTTCACACTGGGCCTTTGCCTCCTACTTCGGGCCCCTCTCCCTGCCCAGCTGTCTTCCTCCCTCAGTCCCCAGCCTGTGTCTAGGATGCTGCCTTTGGTGATCCAGTCTTTTCTCACCCCTTGGAAATTTCTCGTGACCCTCCAAGTCTTCATCTTAAGGTCAGACTTATAGTCCAATGTCCCATAAACAGGCATTTGCCGTTCTTAGATTTTCATCCTGACCTAGCTCGAAGGCTGCTTTCCTTCAGCTTACATCTGCTGCTGGCACTTGGTTTCTCCCACCCCACTCAAAGCCTTCCTCCCTTTGTCGTACTCTTTCTTCCCTCCAAGTCTTCTTCTATGGATCCCACCCCTCTTGCTCAGTCCTCAGGGTCCAACTTTTCCTTCTCTGCCCCCCACAGAAAGCAAGGGAAAGTGGCATGGCAACAGGTCAACTAAATTCCTCCCATAACAATTTATTATCTTGACAGCACATCACAGCAGTGACAACTGAATTGTCAGAATGGCCTTCAGAAATATCTGCAAGTCAGGGGACAACATGTTCCACAGCAGAAACACTGTTGAAGAGAAGAACGGCATGATCCCTAGGAAAATCTGTAATAATGCAGTGGCCATCACACCCTCAGGATTAAAAGGAGCTAAAGCAGCATGCCCATACAGTGAAAATAACAGCCAGAACAGCTGTGGAGTAAGCTATGATTTGCTGCAATTGTTCTTCAGCAGGCAGGACACTCTTAGACTGGATAAATGGAAAACAAACAACTGTAACTTGCTGTTCCAGTATTGGGTAGGGAGGAGGGCTGTGGTAGTAGCCTGTGCCACCTTGATGCCAGTGCTTGCATGGGCTGCAGCCTGCAGGGAAGTGGACTGCATGTGAACAGGTGTGGGTGCTGCAGCAGACTTCAATTTTCTGCCTCAGACTAAGCAAACTGCTCATTACTGACCAGGGGACAGGCCAGTAAGACAGCTGCCATGAAGAAGAGATTTCCAGCAGCTTCTACCAACCAGAAAATGACATTTAAAGATAACAGCAGTCTCTTTTTCTGACCCACTGATTAACCTGGTGAGTCATGCCATGTTATTGCACCACCATAATGCCTGGCAAAGGATGGCCTGACCAGAATGCTGGGTGGGGTATAGAGGACTGGCACCTCAGTGTTCAGGGTTTTCTTCCTGCCAAGGCATCAGAGAAGACCCCTTCAGCCTTGCACAACTACTGTCCTTCTCCTTCTGCTTCCCCAGGCACACCCCTGAATGGAAGAACTATTTCATCCTGTCTGCTTGTTCAGTCAGGTCCAAACACCCAAAAGTGACATCAAAACCTTAATAAGTGAGTCCAGACTTGTTTGGCAGTTAATGCCTTGGACCTTCAGAAACTCCACCTTCAATTTTTTAAATCTGAATCTCAAATTTGAATCTTAAATTTGAAGAGGGACACCTATTCTAGGATAATCAAGGTAGAGGAGAAAAATAAATTAATAGGCAGCAAGCTGTTTTAGGGAAGGAAATGATTTGCACATGCAGAAGGCAAGAAGGTAGGGAAGGACAAGGACCTTGAAGTCCAGGAAGAGCTGAGAGGTTTGATGAAGATCAGTTTGGCAGTGTAAGCAGCAGCAGTAAGGTAGGTTCAATAAATGGGTTTCTGAGGAACGTTACTTAAGGACTTTTTCCAGTGTTGAGCTATTCTGCGGGGCATAAGTACAAGGTTCCCACTGCACATACACTCAGTTTCCATTTCCAATTGATGTGGGATATGAGTTAGAAAGAAGCTACTGTTTTACCTTCATCTGGATGAAAAAAGTTTCTTATACCCAAGTGACTTTAAGATCTAAACTAGCTCAAAATAAATTGTTATGAGGAGTCCTTACAAATAGTGAAACTAGTTCTGATGTAAGATGTAGGTTAGGTGACTGTGGTCTATTGTTTAATTCAGTGAAAGATCTGATTCTTTCTTTAAAGGTAATGAAAGTAGTTAAAATCCATGTTAAAGCATTTAACTGTTGTTGTTTGTTTATGTTTAGCTATATTTGAGGAGGGGATTTTTTTTTCTTGGTGTGTGAATCTACCATTCTTTAACTACTTTATAGCTGCATTACCTGCTACTAGATATACCCTGCAAGTGAGCAAAAAAAGCCTTGCAGACTCGTGTTTCTCACTCTGAAAAGCAATATCCTTCAGAGAAAGCCATCTGATTCTGCTGCAATGCAGTGAACGACTGGCTGGGGTTAAAAGCCTTGTGCACAATTCCTGCTGGCTGGTGGTTAATCTCCAGGAAAAGCTCCATGTCTTAATTGCTATCGTATAATTAGTAACCTCTTCCATCTAACCAATGTTAAGCTGAGACAGTAATGTGCCAAGTCACCATCATTCTCTGTAAAAGAGTATCTAGAAATACTGTCATAAAAAAGTGAAATACGTTTCTTTTTAAGTACTTTGAAAAATGCTAAGATCAGCACCATCAGTGTCATATGGCCAATTCTGAAAACCAGCAGAACTGAAGTTTGAGCTGAAGTGTGACTGGACAAAGTGGTCCCCAAGTTTGAAAATATAAAACAAAAAAAAATCTGACAGGCTTTTTATACAATGTATGTTGTAAAGGAGTCAAACATACCATCTAGTAACGGTCCCTTAGTTTGAGATTTAGAGAATATGGAGCTGAAAGTAAGGGAAGAATGAATTTATTTTAATACAGCTCTGAACCTCAGGGCAGCCAAATGTAACTATGCTGAAGAAGTTGATGTAATTTTATTTAATATCTATGGGAAGATATCTGAATGTTTGATATTGGATTAACTGATAGCTCAGTATCAGTGGGAAATTGATTTCATTTTCCCTGTGGTATTTAGTATGTCTGTCTGGGAGAAGTTTCTGTCCTAAGAAAAATACAGATATATTATGTAAAATGAAAATTCAGATGTAGAAACATTGAGATACTTGGTTTTGATAACAACAAATTGTTGTCTGTCAATAACTTTTAAGAATTATATTCTAGTAAATATACAATATTATACAAAACATAAATATAAACACGGAAAAAAATAGAAAATAGAAAAAAAAAAACAAGTATAGACAGCATTGCTTTTAAACCACCATTAATGTCACAGAAATTCTGCTTGAATGGAATTACACTTTCTGAGAAAAAAATTCTTCTCAGCATTTATTTTACCAAGCATAATGAGTATTCAGTTAATCAGATTTGTGTGTTCAGTGTGATTGTGAAAAGATTCTAGAAAACTGATAGAGCTAGCTGTCCAGCTGAATAGTCAGTGATAATTAATAGCAAAATTATACTCAGAGAACTCAGCGAATGTGTTGTTTTCTCTCTGAAATAACTATATAACTGACAAAATTAATTCAACAGATGTTTTTGCTTTAAGACAGCTTTTTTTTTTTTTTTTTTTTTTTTTTTCCCTCTATCTTGTAGATATAAATGAGTACAGGATCAGGCCCAAATGATTTCTTGGTGTGTGTTCTTTTATGTAGTGATGAATATCTCCTTGAAGGCTCTGCTTGAGCGTATTCACCTGAAATGCTTTCTTTTTCTGATTTTAGCCTGTTTTGCGTGGTTAAAGTAATGGAGGATTTCAAAAAATAATATAAATCTTCTAAACTGCCTGTCTTTCTGAGAAGAGCTTGAAGAATTCAGATGAGTCAGCAAGTGATAGTTAAATAGTTTCTCATCTTATTAAACTAGAATGTAGTGGAGTCTCCTTCTCTGGAGATATTCAAGGCCCGTCTGGATGCCTACCTGGGCAGCCTGCTCTGAGGAACCTGCTTTAGCAGGGGGTTGGACCCGATGATCTTTCGAGGTCCCTTCCAACCCCTACCATTCTGTGATTCTGTGATTCTGTGATTCTGTAATATGGCATGCTTTATGCAGTGTCAGTGGGTTTGCATACATGTTCATGTCTGAAATAGAGAGGTCAGAAGCTCTACCACCGTGACTGCATTGTCAGAAACATTTTTTTTTCAGTTTCTACTTAATAAATGCTCTAGATTTAGTCAGAATACTTAGCACTCAGTAATAATTCAGACATAATTTGGCTTTACTTTTACATTTTGAAGAAGCTTCTTGGATATTATTAGAGAATTTCCCTGTTCTCACGGTGATTTCCAATAATTCAAATACCCTTATATTTTTTGATACGTATAGTAAATATTTTGTTTTATATCACAGTACTGAAGAGTTTATCCCTGCTTAGAAATAAATAAATATGTAAATAATACCTTGGATTTTCTGTACTTCTAAGAGAAGTATTGTGACTGAATTTGATTTATAATTGAGGCATCCATCTGCCATAAACTCTCTCGAAGTTCCCGTTTCAGTAGAAGAGACAGAATATGGGGAAGGACAAATTAAATCCCAACGTGAGAAGATTGTGGGAGATCATGTAGGGAAACCCTTGGTAGTGGTGTAAAACAGATTACATTTTTGTTTCTGTTTGTTCTCTAAACCTATACCTGATGTTTTTTTGAGAAAAAGACAATCCTTAAATATCTATTTCTCATAAGCTTTTGAGGATGTGTCGCTTGTTGATTTAACAACAACAACAACAACAAATTATGAGAAAGATCAGGCTTAACAAACTCTCATTCAATATTTATATAGTTTTAATTTTTCTAGTGATTTTTTTTTTAAAAAAACGAACAGTCCTTTTTTCAGTTCATGTGACTTTTCAAACTTGAAGATAGCTGAGAAAATACAAAAAAACTTAAAGTAAAAACAAAGTTCATTAGCATCATTATAAGAATCACTAATTGATGAACTGTTATTTATATTTAACCTTTATGAGAGTTGTGCTTGTTTCCTACAATTTAACTCAAGATTTTGATGATTCTTTAAGTTCAAAAAGGCATTTTTCTAACTAGTTCCACCTATTATAATTGTAAAGCTCTGATCTCTATGGAAATTTTAGCTGGTATTTTAAAGTAATTATAAGGGTGAGAGATGACTCTATGATTTCTATAGTTGCTTCCTCATTCTCATCACTTTGAAAAATGCATTTGATTTGGAACACTGATACAATTTTCTGGACAGGAAACAAATACCATGTTAGAAAGAAAGCATGTGTCTTTAAGCTCAAGAAGTGTTTTATTAATATTCTTATCATTTTAAATGATCCCTTCTGGGGACATGAGGAAAGAAGGGACATTACAAAGAGAAAATGAGGAAGAGTAAAAAGGAAGGCTCAAGAAGATGCTTCAACTTACTTGGCTTTCTTTATATTGCTTGGAATGTTCTTTGAAATTTTAGGTTAGCTTTAATATCTATTCTGTAATAAATTAGACACTGTGAATATAATCTAAATATGCACACAACAACAAAATTCAGGCCACTGTGTTACAGCTATGTTATGGAGATTAATGTAACCCTGGGAATAATTTTTTTACATCCAAATTCATATGCTTTAGAATAATTTCAGAAATTTCTATAGACTTTACTAGAACAGAATGACAGAAAATAAGGAAAATTAGAAATTTGAGAAAAAAAGTATGTAAGTAAAAAGTACATCATTTTGAAAAATGTAATCCCTTGTATCCATAATTATTTGCTTAATTTATCACTCTTCTGTTGCTAAAAAGCTAGTTCTGCAATTAAAAAGTTTGTACTGAGAGTAATAGCCACCACTTTAATCAAGTGAGCTTTTCAAATTACGTAAGGCAGTAATTTTCAGACTGTCCACAGAAAACTCTTCCAGGTGGTAAAGGGCTATATCTGTTTTATTCTGCTATTGTGGTAAAATACTTGGTTAGGTT
This sequence comes from Heteronetta atricapilla, assembly GCA_011075105.1. Classification (NCBI taxonomy): domain Eukaryota; kingdom Metazoa; phylum Chordata; class Aves; order Anseriformes; family Anatidae; genus Heteronetta; species Heteronetta atricapilla. The sequence continues at coordinate 14,258,158 of CM021733.1, forward strand.
CCAAAGACTGTAATTACAGAATGAATTTCCAGATACTTTTTCCATTAAACCTGTAATCTTTCTTCATCTATTGCAGCTGTTTCATATCTTCTGATTTTTTCAAAGTTTTAATACATGATCTTTTTCATTGTGAGTAAATGTTAGGTGGTAATCAGATTATGGAACTATTTGGAGAAATACAATAAAGAAATGAGTCTTGAACACTCATAATTTTCAGAAAGGGATTTTATAGTTATTCATTTTCCTCAGAGAAGTTTGGTTAGTTAAAAATAGTCTTGAATGTGCTGTTTATTTCACCTTGGAGACAGAAAACTGCTGTTATTGCTTTGTATCTAACCTACTTATTTGAATCAATGTATTTAAAGAGGTGAAAACCACTAACGGATGAGGGAAGGTTTGAGAAAAAGGTGGCTGTGGATGAGAGCCTCAAGCAATAAGTTACTTGCAGAAGGGAAAAAGTCGTTGATCATTACATCTATCTGCTTAGCAGGTTTCTACTTTACCTTCTGGGTTTCTCCCTCTATTCCCACATTTCATCCACTCCCTGTTCTCTTCTGCTGAATGTTACTTGTGGATAAATTTTAAATTAAGATGTAGATGGTTGGTGCAAAGTAGGATTGACAGTGAGGAGAAAAGCAAAGAATGCTTTTATCCCTTATTCCCAAATTATCCCTTTGCAGGGATAATGCAAAGGTTAACCATTGTAATTTGGGAAAACAGTAATTGGCCAACAGGCTACTGTTTAGTAATACTGTTTTCAAGTAGATACCTCCAGATTTTTTTTACGACAAAGGGGACGAAAAAGGAGACATCTGCATGGTCCAGGGCTGCACCTTCCTTTGATATCTGTGGAAAGGGAATCTGGCAAATCACAGAGGATAGTTTCACGGATCACTGCTCATCAAGAACTGGGGAGGGCAAAGAAAGTGATGTGTTCTCCTAAGTGTAGTCCTTTTACCAGGAACACTACTAGGCACCAGTTAATGCTAAATAATATTTATGATGATAACGAAAGTTAAAAATGTTCATCAAAGGAGCAAACATACCAGAAGACTGGTCTAAAAAGAGTAGTTTGAAGAAGCTCAAGCAATTAATAAAATTTAGAGTTCTTTGTTGTACCATTTTATTGCTAGCCATTTTCTTCTCTTACCCAGAAAATAGAAAAGGCCTGTAATTTACTACAGAAATTGTCATAATGCACTTAGTTTGATTCATTCCTTTGTAGACTCGTATTATGTCCAGAGTCAGCCTTGTTATTTAAGAATATTAATTTTCTTTGAAGAAATCTGCCACATCAAAGTGAATGACTGGCTGGGTTAATGGCACATGGCATAGCTCCTTCTAGTTAGTCATTAATCTCCAGGAAATGCCCTGTGCCTTAATTTTTATTGCTTAATTAACAACCTCAACTATCTAAACAAGTGGCATATGACCTGAAAAAACAGTGTACACAGCAACACTCATTTTCTCAGAGCTTTTAAGCTACACTATAGGCAGATCCCATGCAAGTAAATCAAGGCATGGGCAGTATGTATCTATTCAGGTAACTTAGGGATGTGACACTAAAGTAATGTTCTGCAGATATGATCATCAATAAAGTTACATGATCAGTCTTTTCTCAGAGTTGTGGAATCTCAGTAGTTTAAATCAGTGACTAAACTGATGAATGTAATTTAAAGAGAGAGAGGTTGTGTTTCTATTATCCCTCTTACAATTCAGTGTTCCATATTTCTAATCGATATTGCCATTATATTTTCAATCTGACAGTGGTTAGCCATCATGCAGTTAATTACTGCATGATCTGCATAAACACACACACACAAACTGAGAGTACATTCCTACATGGAATATAAACTTGCATAATTGCATAGAGCTTGGGTCATGGGAATCTACACTTTGCACTTGTGGCTATTAACATTTTCTCTCTCTGCTTTGTTTATTTTCCACATTCTTTCTCTACTTAAAAATTGCTTCTTTGGCTTGTAACTCTTTACAACGGAAACCAATGTTTGATAAGTGCATGTATGGTATGTAACCCACAGAGGACTTTTGTACAGTCCTGGAAAACTGTGTACAGAAAAAACTCAGTACGGCATTAAGTAAACTTAGAATCTGACAGTCAACTTCTGCCTTTGTAACTGTCTTTATAAATAAAAGATAAATGCTTTATTTTTTTTTTTTGAAGACAGAAAATAATTTCTTAATATTTCAGTTTGTATCTTCTATATTTTGATATTGCTTGCCTAGTAATATCTTGACTCATCTGATACTTTTCCATGTGAAATAATAGTATTGCACAAATAAAATCTTGACTAGTTTCTGTCTTCCTAGTTCTTTTTTTTTTTTTCCCCTAAAAACATTAACGTTAGGTGTTCATCATCAGTATAATTCAAATTCTGTGACTGGAAATAGATTAAATGATTTACAAGGGCTCAGGTTCATGGACATTATTTTCTAAATGTAATCTTTGTGAATTCAACAGTTGCGTACTCTATTGTTAAAAAGAAAATTAGATTGCTTGGGTTACAAGCCATAGACACTTCATAAATGGGTATGGTTCAACACATGTAGAGTCTGAGTCCTGTTTCAGTATTTTTTTTCTCACATTTCTTTGAATCATCAAGTTGCAGTCCAACTGTTCTTCTTTACTTTGTAATAACACTGAAATTCCAGATATCCTAATCTATATACACTATTGCCAATGTCCATCTGCTTAAAATACTGAAGAGTAACTTAAAACTGGGGACAGAACAAACAAAAACCTTAGTATGCTCATTTTTGCTGTGCTATTGGATTTTTTCAGCTTCCATGAATTTGAAATAAATATACATATTATACATTTGTCCAGTTTTAGTACAGCTTAGTAGTAACAGAAAAGTTGTGAAACATAAAATGGAAGATAGTGCTGTGCTAAGCATACACAGATCCCCTTATATATGTATATCTGCATGATTTTATTTTAATTCAAAAAGTGTACAAAACATTTAGCTGAACTGAACTATTGAACTTCTATTGCTGATCAGACTTCAAAGAGGTTATAGAGAGAGAGAGAGCTGAACCTGTTTTTTGGAAGTTCATATAAAACTTCTGGTAAGTTAAAGAAAAAATGCTAGCAAGACCAAATCCACCTTATAGTTGAGGAGGTACATAACTATTTTTGGTCCAGAACAATATAAAAATAAATATATAAATGAGTACAAACCTGTTTCGGTATATAAGCAAAAAAAAAAAAAAAGCATTCATAATTCACCATGCATGTCATGGGTGTAATGGTTTCCTTTAAGCATTTGGCAAATACGTATTCAAAAAAAGTAATTTTCCACTCAGAACTACTTCTTGTAAGCACACATGGAAAGAACTGCCAGGAATGCAATGGTTTCTCTGGAGTTCTCTGCTATGTTCATGCAGTCAAGACAGAAGCTTTAAATGCATAGGAAATTAACAGCTGGCATCAAACCCACAATTAGATACGGAAAGATCATCTTGTGAGAGCAGATGTTCAGTGTTATTACAGAGCTGTAGTTGTTAGTTTTCTGCTTTGTGTCTTTAAGCAAAGCTCCTTTAAAATTTAAAGCAAATTTCTTCAAACTTCTTAAAATAAATTTGTAATGCTTACAGAGATTCAAATGATAGACAAAATTGCCTATTTTTAATTTTTTAGTCTGCATGTGATCTGCAATGCTCCTAATAAGTAGGGGAAGATAGATGCAGCTGAACAAACTGATAATAGTTTACTGTGCCTGTAACTGTGTATTTCTCTCCTATTCATGTAATTTTGGCTTGCTTCTTGTCTGTAGGAGAACAGGTTGCTCAGAGTCTCCTCTGGTTGTGGAGTCTCCTTCTCTGGAGATGCTCAAAACCCGTCTGGATGCCATCCTGTGCTGTTATTATTTTAGCCAAACAAAATGGCACAGACAGAGTATATTCAACTACCATTCTTTATGTATTCAATCATCAAGGATATATACAGAATATTCAGGATTAATGTTTTATTTTCTGTTCCACGTTTATTCCTTCTTTCAGTTCAACTTTGCCTTCCATCATTAAATACACTTCATTTAAGGCATCTGCCAGGCATATGTCTTATTACATCAGTATTTTGATACTTGAAGTTTTCAGAACTTCAGTAACGTAGACTGCTTTTTGGAAACATATTTTGAATGGCTCTTGAATGTGGAGGAATTTTTCATTTGTAGGTTTTAAGTTACATTTGTTCCAATGTAAAATTATCAACTAGGACAACATATTTTAGATTTTATATATATCTGGGAAAAGTGTATCTTTCTGTCTGAAAATGTCTGCTATGATCCAGTAAAGTAACATAAACAATAATACAGTTCTTGTCTCAAAGATGTTAAAGGGTGTGTCTATAATGTGAGGGGAAATAATTGAGAGAGAGATATTTTTCTGTCTTTTGCTATAAACCAAAAATAAATTCATTGGATAGAAACCAAAGACAAAAATAAAGGCTTGTGATAAAATCATGTCTTAAGCACAGAAACACAAAAGTTAGAAATTGCATTAGTCTTTTTTCCTTCATTGGTTAGCTTCTTGAAAAGTGGATCACAAGAGTGTAGACATGCATTCTGCTGCCTTATGCAGACGAATTATAAAAATGCTATGTGCCAATTTATATAGAGATCTAACAAATATTTCTAGAGACACATAAACAAGACAATCTTTAAAACCCTTTTTACATTATTAAAGATAAATAATTTACTATTATAAATGCTGTAATACTAAATAATACTAAAAATATTTATAGAATCTCAAGTAAAATATATAAAGTAATTATTAAATAATTATTTTTTAAAATGTTTTCATCAGTGTGACTTCATTTTTAAAGGTTACAGGTGCACCGGATTAATTCCTTATTACCAGATACAGTGGTAACTAATCCTATAACTTCCTAAGTATTAAATACTGTGTATATTTGGATCATAAGGTTGTGGTTAACTCATTTGTAAAAAGTAGCAAAGCCATAATTACAAGAAAAGTGAACATTTGATGTGTATATACTAATCAAGAATATATATGAAATGTACTGCACACTTACATGGTTTAGTGGATATTTGGCAGTATTTTCTATGAAAAATGGTGAAGCAGAACTTTGTGGCATGCTACCCTTACATCTCTCTGAGTCTTAGTCTCCATTAAAACAGTCTTGATTATACTAAAACTAATTCCATCCACATATGTTGCGTTCTAAAAGTGTTCAATATCATATAATTGGAAGTTACTTCAGAATGTGTATTAACAGTGATACTATATGTTTCAAATGTTTCCCGCTGCAGAAAAAAGAGCTCTGTTTAAGTTTTAATTAATGATGCTGTTATCCCTTGTCATATTCTCACCATATACACAGAACACAGCTAAGTGTTGCAGCTGCAAGTCCAACTCTGTCATTCATTTTTTTTACTGCTGACTTTAGAAAGTTATTCTTTAATTTGCACTGATGGTATAAAAAAGAATACCTCCACTGAAGTCAATGGCAATATCCAAAGAATTTTAGGAAATTAACCAAACTCTGCTGAAGACAGACAATTTCATTTGGCTTTGGATAAAGAGCCAAAGTTAAGAAAAAAAAGAGTATCTTTCTTCTGTGTTGTCTTATGTTATGTACAGGTGTGTTCTTTTTTTTTTTTTTTTTTTTTCCTTTTTTGATTTTTTGCCAAATGAACACTGCTTTCACCTAAAGTGAGAAATGAGGCAGAGTTTAATTGGTTTCCTATTTATTAAAGCAGGTGAATGTTGAGTCCCATTTTAATAAGCACTAAAACCAGACAAAAATGATACTACTTTGTATTATTGAAGGAATTGGCTGATGCAGTTGCCAAGCTGCTCTCCATAATATTTGTAAAGTCATGGCAATTAAGTGAAGTCCACAGTGACTGGGTAACTGGTCACTCCCATTTTTAAAAAGGGCAGAAAGGAAGACCCAGGGAACTAGAGACTGGAGAGCCTCACCTCTGTGCTTGGGAATTTTGTGAAACAGATCCTCCTGGAAACAATGTCAAAGCACATGCAGGTGGAGGTGATCCAAGACAGTATGGCTTCACCAAGGGCAAATCATGCTTGATCAATCTGGTGGCCTTCTATGATGGAGTGACAGCATCAGTTGACAAGGGAAGACCAACCAATGTCCTCTACCTGGATGTCATCTAAGCTGATCAGAGGGCTGGAGCACTTCTCTTATGAAGAAAGGCTGAGAGAGATGGGGATGTTCAGCCTGGCAAAGAGAAACCTCCATGGAGACCTCATTGCAGGCTTGCTATACTTAAAGGGATCTTATAAAAAACGATGGAGAACAACTTTTTACTCAGACAGATAGGACAAGAGGGAATGATTTAAAATTAAGGGGAGATTTAGATTAGATGTTAGGAAGAAATTCTTCATTCAGAGGGTGATGAGACAACCTGATGGAACAGGTTGCCCAGAGAAGCTGTGGGTGCCCCATCCCTGGAGGTGTTCAAGCCCAGGTTAGATGAGGCCCTATGCAACCCAATCTAGGTGGCATTCCTGCTAATGACACGAATATGATTAGCAATCCAAAACAGAACATAGTTTATTAGGAAATAAGTTAAGCTTCTAGGCTGGTGTTTTGTGAGGAGTTTCCATCCTTTCCAACTCATGAGTCCATGGTAAGAAAAATGAACTAGAAAATGTAAGTTGTTAAAAGATATATAGAAATTTACATAGCATGTGGCTATAAAACAAGTGATAATTACTTATATAAATATATCCATCTTCACACCTGGATCCTAAAGGAGAAAATATAGTTGTGTTCCAAGTCACTCATAAAGTTAAGGTGTTTTTGTTTGTTTGTTTTCTTGGAGCACCTACAAATTAGGATATCCCAATGCGAAAAAGATTCTGAGCATGTGAACTATAATTCTAAGCTACAGCTTAGAATATGAAATATTCTAAGCATATGAAATTATTAAGGAAGAAAGATCTTCAGGATACATCCATACTTCCCACTAGCACTCTTTCTGTTTTGTCATGATACAGCTTCAACCACTATCTATGCAGATACTGATCTCAGGAAAAGAGCAGTGTGAATAGTGCAATTGTTAACTGACATAAGGAGAGGTGAAGTGGATGTCATTTCTGTTCTTTATCTCATGGCATCTTATGAGATTCCCAGTGGCTTACCACAGACATTAAGAATGGTAGGGAAAAATTAGATTGCTTCTAAGTACTAGAAATAGATTTTTGGTTCTACTATAGGATAAGAAAATGTTGAAATAAATTAATTTGTGCATTTCATGCTGAATGATATTACTGCATGTAATAAAGTAAAATATTTTAATTACATCCTGGAATGATGTAGACTATTAAATAGAAATGTTAACTTCTTTCTACCATGTACAATTAAATGTAAGATTTTGATCACAGAGACTCTTGCCTATTAAGTTTGTTTACAGTTTTATTCTTGAAGATTATAAGTACTCTATGATTCTTTAGTTTTAAGGCGCTCTCAAATGCAAGGCATGGATTTACTCACAAAATTTTTAATTTCTGGAAGGTTTAAGAATTGTGAATGGAATATTTTTGAAGAATATACATATTTTTGCTGACTAACATTAAAAGTGAAAAAAGTGTATTTAGGAAGGTTAAATACAGATCCTATCCTATCATCATATGGCTATTTGGGGAATTCTTCATCAAAATCCATTAAATGTTAGATATGAATCTAATTCTTAATTTGAGTTCTCTAGCTCATGATAGTATTTGCTGAAAGTATATTTCCAGTATAATTGATAGATTAAGTTTTAGCAACAAATTTTCATTATTAGGAAATGAGCATATTTAAGGCCAAAGTCTGGCTCATATTATCCTAATGGTTATCTTATTTAAATTATGATTTATTTTTTTTTTTAAATTTAAATCAAGTTATGAACATTTTTAACTGAATATATGGTATGAACTTATCATGGGACCTGTGCTCTCATAGCACTTTCAATAGATTTGCAAAAATAAAAAATAAATATTTTCACCACAGAATGATCCAAAAATATAGGATCCTGATTTTGATCTCAGAATACATTAGAAATACCATGTAAACTTGAAAGTTTTTTTTTTTTCCTCAAAAATATCACACAAATGTAAATAAATGCATCCTTAGCTCATATAAATTGACGTGGGTCTATTAATTTTGGTGAAGCAATACAACATTAAATCAGATGTGACCTTAAAATACAAACAAATCCCAGCAATCACATACAGTAATTGTGCTAGTTTAAAAGAGCATGAAATACTGTGATTTGTAGATAATGATACAGAATTCTCATAAATGACAAATATACAGGGAGTTGAGATTTTTCCCGGATGCATCATTTTAGTTGTCACATGCATCTCTTAAAAGTTCTGGTGCCACCAGTATTTATCTGGCTCAAATCTCTGGTTACATTATTTTGCTAATTGCAGAGACACCTTCAGCTGAACACAAATATTATCCTGTGCCAGTATATTCATGCTGGCAGAAACCTTGCATGTTAAGGAGCCAAGAAATATAGAAAGGTCCTAAACTGTTACTTTGTTTTAGAGCCATTCATGGAAATTTTGTCTAATAAGGGAACAATATAACATATGCTGTAAGTCGATTTTGCCTGTATTTACTTCTTTTTTTACTCCATACTTATACTACAGAATCATAGAATCACAGGTATTATACTGTCTTCACTGTAGTAAATATAATAGCTAGGAATTTATGTAACTAAGAATTTAATTAAAAAAAAATAAAAATCAAGCCCTGAGTAAACACACAGAGTAGTGTGCAATGTTTCAAAAATACTGATGAAACATCATAGATTTGTTGTCATAGACAAAATGTGCTGAATATTGACGGACTTTATGAAGCATGGCAGTAGTTTTATCTGTGTATGTAAAGGCATATTTAAAATACATTACTGTATGATTAAAAATGGTACAATAAATTTTGATAATAGAAACTGTAGGTTAGTAGGCATGCTCTTAAAGAGGAAAAACAAATAAACAAAAAAAAAAAACTGGAAACAAATCTTACTATGTGCAGCAGGTATGCAATGTTTTTGAGGAAGTTTTGAGAAAGAAACTGAATTACAAGTGAGATAGTGCACTTGGATAGTTGGAATAAAAGGTTTGTCCACTTGTTTGGGGAAGGTGACTTCTAGTTATGCTTTAAGTCCAGTTGACTAATGAAAAATTTTGAGGCACTTTACTAAGCAGTAACTGGAATAGTAAAGTGTTCCCTGGCATATTGAAACAACAGAGTAATAAATGATAGAATCATAGAGTCGTTTGGGATAATCTAATTCCAAACCCTTGCCATGGGCAGGGACAGTTCAGGGTGGTTGAAATTGTTCACTGATGATTTGACCTGGAAAAAAAAAAAAAAAAAAGCAAAACATCACACCACAAATCACAACATTTTGCTGATTTTCTGATTCAGAATGTATTGTTTCTCTGATATTTTAGTAGCCTAATCGACAGAGGTCTGTTTTTCTGTATCCAACCTTGAGTATTCCCTAAAAACAAACGAACAACAACAACAAAAAAACAACCAAACAAAAAAAACACCTAACACAAACATGCACACACATAAAACAAGCTTTTAAGCATGCTCAACCTAAGACATGTAGCTAAGAAAAACTATAGATGTACTTTATCAAATGTTAGCCATTACAGATAATTTGGTGTTGCAAACTACCATGGAAGAATATTTCTGACCCAGAAATATAGGAGAGAAGATTTAAATGAGGGCTGTAATACACTGTGATACATAGAAAGTGAGGAGCCAAATTTATGCATTTCAATCATTTCTTCTCTGAAATCAAACCTAGGAATGCAAAAGTGGCAATAGAAATGGAAGTAAAAGCAATACTACTGAGCATGAAATTAATCAAGGCTGGCAAGCTTGTCAGTTTTATAGCACACCTTCCGGAAGCATTTACAATGCTAATACATTTATGTAGAGAGGGACTTGTGATTTTAAAAGCTGCTGTGTCACACTTCACTTTCACCAGAATGCAGCAGTCCCTTGCCAATGTAGACATATTGCTCAGCATAATGTGAAATTGCAAATCAGCAGGACACATCCACATTCAGTCAAGCAGCAAGGCTGTTTGTTAATCAATATGCTGAGCAGCTATTAAGAAGAGAATGCTATATGGCACAGGAGAAAGCTGGAAATTGGCCTTCCTGAAAAAGTCTTTTCACAAGTGCATATGTGAAAAAGAGCATTGGAATCTACTTGTGTTGTGTTTGTTGTTGTTGTTTAAGAATGCAATAAATGCCATTGAATGCAATAAAATTAACACTCAACCTCTTGCTGCATACTACCACTGTTCCAAAGTGATACTGTGATCAAACAAGAGATGCTCTATAAAACAGAAAACTTGACCATGTAAAGCTATGCAACACAATCAAGAAGTAAGAGCACCATCACCTGTAAGTGTAGTCATTGGCCCATTTTTTTATACTTATCTAAAAGTTTCCAAATATACTTCCCTCAGCAGCATAGAAAATAAATAATGGAGCCAAAGCCTCTTATCTTAGTATTTGATTTTTACCTTTAGTATTTGATTTGAATTTTATTTGTGTACCTTCAAGGAATGATATGCCGGTAGAGTTGTGTTGTAATGACTTGAGCAGAAATATTGCGTTTCGTCTATCTGTCTTTGCTGTATATAAATGCAGAATAAAGCCAGTATCACTACATAGAAGATGAATTTTACTTCCTTTACATGTTATTTCCTTTTTCAGGAAAATGTCTCAATTTCTTTTGTCAAGAGCAAAGCACACCAATTTTTAATTCTCATTTCCTTGTGAGAAAGTTGAAGTGGGAATGATTCAGGATTTCCAAACTGTACAAACTTGAGCAGATAAAAGAAATGTCATAAGTTCTCTTTACCAATTCTATTTGGTGTGTATGTATGTAAATGATACATCTCAGTACTCTTGCATTTCATTTTCTTTCTTTGGTTCTTTTACAAGTCAAAACACTATCAATAGTCTATCTCATTCATGAAGAAGAAAAAAAAAACCTCATTTTTGAGCACATTTTCACAGGCAAAAAGAAATCAATCAGGAAAGAATTTTAATTACAGATAACATGGGATCATACAGGCTTTTGTTTTTTCATTCTCAGAAGAATTGTCATAGTTTCACACTGTGTGTTGGGCAGAGCTTTTCATTTTGAGAGGGTATCCATGTTATTATAGAAATGGTAGCATAAAGAGCACAAACAAGGTATGGTAAGTACCTTGCAAATCAAGCAAATCTAAATACTAAGCAAATACTAAGCAAATCAAAAACAGCATTTAAGAAAATATATGAAAGTATGGACTGCCTCGTTGACTCTCTTTACTACTCTGGTCATGCTTCTTCTTTCCCCAAAATTTTGAGTGATATTAATACGGGGAAAAATACTAAGATTCATCATAAGTAAACGGAAGAGGCATCAAGTATTGCAATTCCAGCATATACACTGCAATGTGTCTGAGTTTGCAGGAAGCTTAGAAAATACTGTGAAGGAGATATATCCAACAGGTCTTCAGGGAAGAAAGGAGAAAGTAATTCTATTTGTTTGGAAAATGCTTCCAGCTAATTAGATTGCTGAGCAGCCATGCCAAACAGTTAAACACTTGTACATTTTAATGCAGCATTTGTGGAACATTTACTTCTTTTGGTGCAATTTCACTGAGCTGAAAAGGGTAGAGCTTGTTAGGTATTTTTTAATGAGGCATTTTTTCATTAATAAGGTCAGTGGGTCAGTGGATTAAATTGAAGTGACTGTTAAAGTTGTATCATAAAATTCAAGAAATCTTCATGTTTGGAAGAAGATGGGCTACAAAATGCTTAACTGTGCAAATAACAATAATTGTGGAGATTTATGTTACCTTATTTATTTATTTTTCTCTTATTTCTTAGAAAATAATAATTCTAAAAAGCCTGTATGAACCTTCACAGTATGAGCTACTATATATTTCTATAGACATTTATGAGCTCTGATAACCTCTAGCATCCACCAGCAAATAGATATTTTCTCCAGGTTTCACAGTATTTCATTTATATTTACAACTCTCTATCTCTCTTTGTTGATGTTTTGCAATTTTTTTTTTTAAATATCTGTGATGAGTTTCTCAAATACCACTTTCTTAGTACAGGAAATAACAATGGCCTGCACGATTCCCTTCTGTGTAATGCATCTCAGCTGTAAACTATACGTGCACTGCATAAAGTTGTTTATCTTTCATATTCTTTTTCCAATAACAGGTTTAACTTTCCTTATCATATCATAAGAAGCCATTTCCATTTCTGTCAGTGGTGTTAGTTTTATACTAATCCAGTATCAAAACCCCACTATGGTCAAAGAAAAATGTCTTTTGACTTCAGTAATCTTTAAATTAGATTACGTATGTCTTGATATTTTTGTTAAATAATACTTCAAGTTTATTTGCTGATACCTTTTTCAGTTATCATTACTTGCCTTAGTAATTACAATAAGTTGTAATTATTTTGGGGTTTATATAACCTGGTGTAAGGGGGTTATCTGAATCCTGTGCAACTTCTGCATAACCAGATATAAACATTATGTTGGAATTAATTAGGTTTCTGCAAAGACGTTGAGAGTGCAAAATTCATTCATGAGTTTGCACAGATGAAACCAGAGGCACAGTCTGCATTATAACTGTGTGCCATTGCTAATGATGAATAGAAAGAGAAAAATAGACTACTATTCTTGAGATTGTAGTCTGTGTGCTGCTGGGCAGGCATTTTTAAAGTTACCTTCCTTCTTATGAACAAAACAAAACTGAAACAATATTCATTGTAACAGCATCATGTCATTCTGCAATATATGAAAAATTGCTTAGGGTGAACACAAGATTTTAGTTCTTTCTAAATATGTGACTTCAGGTGAATTTAAAAATAAGATAAATCAGGAAAATGTAGGGAAACCAGCCTTGCTTCCAGGTTTTGATGTATATGTTTAAGTAGCCATCAAACTGCTAAGCGATCTTACTGCAATTTGTGCTGGTTCTTTATTCATAGAATTGTGAACAGGAGAAAAAATGAACAGCTACTTTTATCATCAGACAAATGAAATTAATGACAGGATTGATAAAGTTACAGTAGGCAGTAAGTAGATAATGCTATGTTATATTTCAAAATAATTGTTATGAAATCATATTAAAGTTACACTTCTAAGATTAAGGGCAAAAATGTTATGAAAAGATGAGTAAGTTAAGAAAGGAAATACTTTTTTTTTTTTTTTTTTCCTTTTCTTTATGATTACTGAGATGCTTATACTAGCTTGTATATATTAAGCTGTTTGAAGAAGAGAGGTTTTATAGATACATACATATTTATAGGAACACTATTCAGTGTGAGCTTTGTTAAAATATCAGTGCTGTATGGTATTTCTTTCACATATGTGGTTGGTATAAAATACAATCATTTAGCTTTTACAATACAATTACTTATTACTTATTACAATACAATTACTTTTACAATACAAATACTTTTAAAAATACAATAATTTAGCTTTTCTGTTTGTTCCTGGAATGTTATCTAGAACTACAACTAAATTGGGCTTGTTGAATTGAAGCAGAAATTAAACTTGTGAGCTCTGTGAAGAACTTCAGGTTTTAACACTCAAAATTAAAGATGTTCAAAGGAACCAGCAACACAGCTTTATAAGATATGCAATGCTTCTGGTACTCTGCAGGTTTTGTGGCTGTGAAAAACAGTTTCATGGGGAGAATTATTATCTAAGACTAGTTTTTCATACCAGCCTCCTTTCTGAGTAATATGCCACCCAAATTCAGTGATTTAACAGACACAGAAAAAGCAAGACTTTCAAACCTGTTATCGATACCTCTTCATTCCCTTGACATAGCTGCTTCTTTCACTCTTTACCAGTATGATCATATTCTGTAGATATTTTTGATGGTCATCGTTCATATTTCAAAGTTACTTAAAAACCTATTTTTATTTCTCAGCATGTTTTTCCATCGTACTGGAGATTCTGCAGAAATGATTGCCTTGATTTTTTTTTTTTTTTTTTTTTTTTTTTTTAATGTTGAACAAACCCATTGTAGTGGTTTAACCCGGCTGGCAGCTAAACACCACACAGCTGTTTGCTCACCCTCCCCCCTCCCTCTCTGGGATGGGGGAGAGAAACGGGAAAGTGAAGCCTGTGGGTTGAGATAAAGACAGTTTATTAAGATAGAAAATAATAATAATAATAATAATATGTACAAACAAGTGATGCACAATGCTCACCACTCGCTGACTGATGCCCAGCCCAATCCCGAGTAGCCGGCCCCCCACCCTGGGTAACCACCCCTACATATTGTTCAGCATGATGTCAGATGGTATGGAATACCCCTTTGGCCAGTTTGGGTCAGCTGTCCTGCGTCTGTCCCCTCCCAGCTCTTGCTGCACCCCCAGCCTGCCCGCTGGCAGGACAGAGCGAGGAGCTGAAAAGTCCTTGGCTTAGTATAAGCACTGCTCTGCAGCAATTAAAACATCAGCATGTTATCAGCACTCTTCTCATCCTAATCCAAAACATAGCACCCTACCAGCTACTAGGAGGAAAAATAACTCTGTCCTAACTGAAACCAGGACACCCATAAATAGATATGTAATGAAAGCAATCTTCAAGTTTGCTTTTAAAGTTCTAAGAGTGGCTTGCACCATAAAAAATACGTATCTATTGGATGGGAGCAAATACTTTAAGGAACAAACACAGGGGCAATAAAATGTAAAATATTAAATTTTACACATTATTTTGGTCATGTGACAGTTTTGTATCAACCTGTATACTTTCAAATTTGAATTGATAATCTATTATCAATTCAAATAAGTAATTAAAATTAACCTGCAGTTCATGTTAACACAAACTGAATCAGTTAGAAATCTAATGAGAAAATATTTGGATGTATAGATTTTCCTTGTTTTCTTTTAGTCATAGGTAAATGAGTTTATCTTTTATGACTTAGTATTTTCATTTGTAAAGTGGGCCCGATAAGGATTGCTCCTAAAAATATGTTCATGCCTCCTTACAATGCTATGCAAGAATTGTTTGCATGTGGAAAATATTACAGACCTTGATGTTAAGATGGAAAAGACAATAAAACAATTACTCTCGTTAAAAGTTGCAAAACACTCAAAAAATTTTTCCCTGCAAACATTTGAAACTTTATCTTTGATATGAAAAAAATGAAATTGCCCTTTGCACTTTCTGTAAAAGACTTGTTTTTATTTTGCAGAAGCTGTGTCTCAAGCTAAACTCCAGAAACCTTATTTATTTGCCTCCTATTTTTGATCAGAAACTATACATATGTTGAAAAGAGCAAACTAAAAGCTTTCGCTAAGACTTTTGAGATGTTTGCTAAAGAAACCTTTGACATTTTACTTAAGCTAAAAAAGTGAAAGACATATAATCTGGTAGTTTAGAGAGCACATGGTTGAAAGATAGTCTTAGTAACAAACAAAAGTATTTTCCTGTTCATAATGCTGCCAGCGTGGATGCAGGACAAACAAAAAGCTAGGAAATTCAAGCAAAGTAAGAAACAATAAGTGATTTGAAATTTAGATAATCCAAGGCTGAGTGGTTTTGGAAGAAAATGAACTAGCTCAAACTATAAAGTCTATTGTCTGTCAGATAGAATAGCCTAATTCCGATGTGTCTGTTTAACATTTTAAGAGAAAACAATAGTCCTCTAAAAAAGCAGCTTTCTGTTAAGAGATGCAGGTGGTGGTGAAAAAAAGCTTCCATTCCCCTTCACCCTCAGTGTTGAACATTTCATCCCTGAAACAGAGTTTCAGACTTCTTTTTTCCCATCGTAGTGCTTGTAAAAACAATAATACATTTGCAATAAGGTGGAATTACTACATTTTTTCTGTCTCCTCCAATTATAACATTTTTTGGGGGGATGAACATCAGTGCAAACATCATCAGAATATTGCCTATAGCTCTTGTCTCTGTTACTCTGCAGTCTATTCCTCTAGTTTTTGATGCTCTGTAGAAACAGACATTCTAGATGAATTACTAAGTAAACTTCTGATATGTAAAGTAGCTATGACCTTAGCTAACAGGGTAATTGCCTCTTATACACAGGAATTGTATTTAAACTATTTTGCAACACAGTGTCAAAGGAATAACATAAAACAACACCTTTCAAGTGGAACAGAATAGAAAAATATGCACGGCATTAAATGACACAAGACCATATAGCTCCATTGACATGTAGAGGAACTGAACTGGTATCAAAGTTTCCACGAATGTCATCCTTAAGTGATAAATGGCCACTAGAGTAGAATGGGATGCCTAATTTGTAGAGAGAAATAGCATTACAATAACTGAAGACACTTTAAGTGGTAAAGGTAGTAAACAAAGCACTTTTTCAAAATGTGTAACTTTCAAAGTACATCTTTGGTGATTTTATTTTATTTTATTTATTTTATTGTATTTCATTGTATTTTATTGTATTTTATTTTGCCAAATTGTACCATACTTAATGGATTAAAAGAGTAAAGGAAAGAAAAACAGGGTTGCTGAGAAGAACAACACGAATTTGACGACTAATAAGCTTGATTCTGCTGAGCAACTAAAATATATATTTTTCTTGTTATTTGTAGAAGAAACAGAAGACATCATCTCAGAGATAGATAGATTTTCCTATGGGAAAGAAAAAATGTCAAAGACTTTGATGATATGCTGGAAAAAAAAACAATAAAGCAGTTACTCTATTTAAAAGTTGCAAAGCATTAGGCCCAAGTGAATTTGATAGCACAGCACTGAAGGAAGTATCAAGAAAAATAGTTAAAATATCAGATACATGTTTTGATGATTCATAAACTCATAAGAACAAGATATATCTTATAAAGGCTATCAACTTAACTATGTGCCATTACTTGCAGTAAAACATTGATATCAAAGGAAGCAAATAATTACAGTTTAAGTTGCAATATATTATTTTCCTAGTAACAACAGCTAGCTGACTTTCTGCTCCCTACAATCCAAAAGTATAATATTGATTGCCAACAATCAAAAAGCTCAATTTATTTTTTTTTTCTTCTGATAGCTTTTGCCATATAATGTATGCCTTTCAGTAAAAGATTCAGCACACCGCAAAAGTTATTAAAACTTGAGCAGATGTCTAATACTTATTGAAAGCAATATCGAACTTAAAAAACTAAACACCTTAAGTGTGTGATTATTTTTACGTGCTCTGGCAAAATACTTATTTCTACATTCCTGCAAGCCTGCTGCAGAAATAGCATTATGAGTACCAAGATCAGCAGAAAATCTTGGCCTTTAGATAAAGACTTTAGACCAAACTTCTGGCAATGTAAGTAAATCTCTGCCTGCAGATGGAGAACTACGGAATCCTTTTGGATGAACCGATTGCTAGAATCAAGTTTTTTTATTCAAAAATCATGAAGCAATCTATGGTATTTTAGAATTATACTGAGACATAAATATTGTCAGCAATGAACATCTAGAGAAAAACTTTGAAAACTTGAAAAAGAATGATGCTTTTTGAAGTACAAGCTACAGAAAAACTATGAACACTGTAGTATAAAGATTAGATTATGAAAAAAATAATAGTTGTACCAAACTTAGTTGTACTCTGAATGTTCACGAACAATTGATTTGCCTATTCTTTGAACTTCTATTTTTCCATGTAGAGGTAGACAAAAGTTTTTATAGGACAAAAGAAAGAACTAAAATATGGATATGAAAGCTAAATGAGTGATTCAGACACATGTATAATATTATAAAAACACTCTTTTTTAGATGATTTATAGAAATCTGTAGACAAAGTAAATTTTAGAATGTACTACCTACATATTATTTAGTTATCTTAATGTTTCTGGATCAATCAAAAATATGGTATAATTACTTATTACATAATTATCCTTACTGCATGCAATAAAGCATGTATTGTCTATACAGAATTTAGCATACTTTTCAATAGGCAAGCAAAATTTTTCAGATTGGTAAGCTGCCTGTGTTACTAACTTTATTAGAGACATTTCTTGATGTCAGTACATGTGGTCTTAACTTTTTGGAATTATGAATCATGGCTCATAGTTTTCCTTCTAACACACCTGTTATGAGTTTATCCCAGCCAGCACTAAGCACCCATGCAGCTGTTCACTCATTCACCCCCAGACGGATGGGGATAGCGTAGGAAGAGCTTAAGTGAAAAAACTCAGGGGTCAAGATAAACAGAAGTTTAAAAAGTGCAGGAAAGAGAGAGAGAGAAAAAAAAAAAAAAAAAAAAAAAAAAAAAAAAAAAAAAGGAAGTGATGCAAAGGCAATCACTTACTACCTCCTAGAGGCAGACCTCCCAGCCAGTCTCCAAGTGACATTTGAGACATAGCCTCCCCATTTTATTTCTGAACATGATGTTGTATGGAGTATCCCTTTGGCCAGTTCAGGTCAGCAGTGCTGACTGGTATCCTCCTTCTTGCCTATCCCCAGGTTGCACACTATGAGGGCAGAGTAAGAAAAAGAGAAAGCCTTGGCACAGTTCAAGCTCTGTTCAACCACAGACAAATCATTGTTGTGTTACCAACACAATTCTAGTCATGAATCCAAAACACAGCACCGTATGGGCTGCTATGAAGAAAGTTAATGCCATCCGAGCCAGACCCAGCATACCACTACCGTATTTATTGGTAGGTCACGTACATGAGTACTTTTGCTGGTAACCAATTCATTGCATAGTGTAAAATGTAATAAATTTTGACTGCCACAAATTTATCAATTCAAATTCAAAAGACTCTGGTCAAATAGCAAAATAAACCATCTCATTATTGGCATTTCATCCCTAGCTTCCTTATCTGCTGTAGGACTATCCTGCATAGGCATTTTAAGCATTTAATATAAAAATGGTATATTCATAGAATATCCTGAGTTGGAAGGGACCCTTAAGGATCATCAAGTCCAACTCTTGACACCGCACAGGTCTACCCAGAAGTTCAGACCATGTGACTAAGTGCACAATCCAATCGCTTCTTAAACTCAGTCAGGCTCGGTGCAGTGACCACTTCCCTGGGGAGTCTGTTCCAGTGTGCAACCACTCTCTCAGTGAAGAACCCCCTCCTGATGTCAAGCCTAAACTTCCCCTGCCTCAGCTTAACCCCGTTCCCGCGGGTCCTGTCGCTGGTGTTAATGGAGAAAAGGTCTCCTGCCTCTCGACACCCTCTTACGAGGAAGTTGTAGACTGCGATGAGGTCTCCCCTCAGCCTCCTCTTCTCCAGGCTGAACAGGCCCA
>CM021733.1:14279068-14311030 GCA_011075105.1 Heteronetta atricapilla
AGGAGGAGGAGGAGGAGAAGGAGGAGGAGGAGGAGGAGGAGGAGGAGGAGGAGGAGAAGGAAGAGAACAAGAACAAGAACAGGAACAAGAAGAAAAGAATTAGAATTGCGTAGCTTACAGGAAAAGTGACTAAAGGAGGACCTGATAGCAAAGATCAAGTTTGTAAAGGCATGGTTAAAAAGCAAAGAAATAATCTGATCTTTTTTTGTCCATGGTGCATAGGAGAAAAAATAATGATCTTTAATTGCAGCAGTTAAGAGTCTGGAAGAACTTTTTAATGATAAGAATAGTGAAAAACTGATCTGGTGAGAGTGGAGTGCGGGAAGATAGATAAATTTTATCTGAAATGACATAGTTTATCCTATACTGAGGCAGAAAAAATTACTGTATATATATATTGTGTGATTTTAGGATTTCCTTCTCTTCATAATGACATTAATAATTACACTTTAGCATTCCTGGAACAGAGTAAAAGATCCTGCTAACTTCTGGTGACTACAGAATGATGTCTTCCAATACAGTAAATGGCAAAGACCAAATATGCTAGTAGTTACAATAATTTGTAATTGATCCTTTGAACTTTAATATAAAATGTTAGCCTTCAGATCATAAATAGTGTTTGTTGTTGTTTTTGTTTTTGTTTTTGTTTTTTTCTCATTCCCAATATTTGGAATGTGGGAAAATTCTACTTGTTCCTACTTGGTGAACAGCAGTGGTTGAGGGCTTCTACCTGAGTGTGTTACTGGAAGGAAGGAAGGAAGGAAGGAAGGAAGGAAGGAAGGAAGGAAGGAAGAAAGGGTAAGTCAAAGGAAGGAGGTTGGCAGATAAAGTGAAACTATGGTGCTGCTTTTCTGTAATGTTTAGAAAACAATAGGTAAAAAAAATAAAAGAACCACCACCAACAACAACACAAACCGTATTTCAGTTTACTTGGTTTGAACATTACAGGACCATTGTTAGCCTGGGAAATGGCAGAATGAAGTCTGAAACAGCATAGAACTTTGGTGAACTTTTGTTGCTTCTCCCATCTCCCCTCTTTAGATGGGGAACTAGATGAGAAGGTCTAATGCTAATTGTTTGTGTTTACCTCTTTCATGGAGTGGCTTGATGTTTTGGTACATGATTTTATTGCAATTAATAATAAGTGGTGATTTTGTTGTTCTGGTTGCTTTTTGAAGACCCTGTAGTTTGGATCCAACTGAACTGAATATTTCTCTTCCTTATTTCTCTCCTGAGAAAATTTCTCTTCATATATAACAACATTTCTTCTCTATTACGCTTGATAAGAAGAGATTTTTTAACTTTCCTCTTGGTGGAAAAAAAAAAAAAAAAAAAGTAAGTCTTATTTATTTTCTTATGTTTGCAATTTTGTCCTTCATATTAAGTTTACAATTCTTTCTACAGGAGACATAAAGACAAAACGTAAAAGGAAAAGTCTGCAAATAAACTTAATTTGGCACATGGAGGCATTTCCTAAGAATAAGTACATTTATCCAGAGTGCAGTAATATACTGATCTGCTTCTTTCTTCTTTCTGTCCTGCTTACTGATAGAGTTGCTTTTTGTTATGATAAAATAAATAAATACATAAATGGTTGTCTAAATGCCAATGGCTGGAAGAACAGCCAAAATTCTTAGAAGAAGCAAGCATAAGATAGCAAACTACTTCCATGGTCCCTCCTTGGTTGCCTAACTGAAAAAAACAAGGAGTTCACAAATTCTCATCACATTCAGCACTGCATATTCTTTCCTACTTAACAACAACAACAAAACCAACCAACCAACCAAATAAACAACAAAAAAATAGAATTAAATCCACCATCTGAAAGATCACAACAATTTTCACACATTATGGTTTAGAGAAGCAGCATTATATCCAATTTAAACATTTCTGTTACAATAAAATAGTATATGGCTCATATGATGCCTACATAGCCTATCATAAACAATTAAGTCTGGGCATCACCTACCTGTAGACATAATATTGTATGTCTAGTATTCTAAGTATTCTAAATTTGGATTTTATTCTTCAGTTTTCCTGAATCAAATTAAAATTCCACTATAGAGTTTTCCTCAGCTCAGGAAACTGGAAGAAGTTGTAGATGCACACATTCACTTGAACTGAATGACCCTCACATCAATCATAAGCACCACTTGTGCTTGCATGGAAACATCAACTAGTGAATTTTCTTTCTGCTTCATGGAGACATTTGTTTGTGTAAGCCACCAAGGTCTTTCTATGAAAGATGCTATAGAATCATAAAAAGGTTTTATTGCTTAACAAAGTGTGGATACTTCATCAGTGAACTAAAAAGATTTCTGCCTGCAAAGATGTGAACTCAGTGCTCTGAGGCTGAGTATACAGAATTAGCTGAAAAGGGAGAATCATTTCCAGTGATCAACCTGAAAAAAAAAAAAGGTGTAAGCAGAATGAACAAAATTTAACCCTGGGAGGAACATACTTAAGTGTTTTTGTTTTGTTTTGTTTTGTTTTGTTTTGTTTTTCCACAGAACAAAATAGTTAGTTCACCTGTAAAAGTATAGATTGGCAACAAGATAAAATGCTTTGTTTTAATACTCTGTGTTATTTACTAGGACTCTATACTAGGATTCCGTATTAGAGTTATGGTGTAGGTGTGGCTCACTGTAGCAATCAAGACCCATATCTTTCTTTGATATTTCTTTACTAATGGTCTTGTGAATTGCCATTTCCATCTTTTTCATAACATGAAACACTCTGTAATTCTTTTTTGTGAGGGGTGACCCTAATATCTCCAATGGATGAAAATGCTTTCACAAGAATCTGATTTTTCAAGGTACTGTGTAACCTCTGCATGTTTTTTTCTTTTTTTTTGGGGGGGGGGGGGGGCAGGTGTCTTCATACATAGGAATTTTAGAATATGACTCTGCTAGAGTATCAGAGTCTATGAAAGGATGTTTTGCATCCCTATATGGGAAAGTAGCAGCATGCAATGCAACATATTATATATAAGATCACATTCACATTATGTCTTCTAGAGAGGGTCCTGATCAGCAAGGTAACATGTTTTATTTTAGTATACAGTTCATCTCTTTCAGTGTTTCGTTTCTAGCTGTGTAAGATTTTGTTCCAAAACCAACATATACAAATAACTGGATTTGTTGATACTGCACTGGAAATGTGTGCATACGGATTTGATATTTTTTTTTAGTGAAAAGTGTGCTTTTCACTAAAAAAAAAAGAAAAGGTAAGCTACTGATCTTGTATGGGTCTTGATTCCCATCAACAACATCTCTCAAGGTCAGAGGGAGATGCTAATAAAGACTGAGGTCAATAGTACATACTTTATACTATACTTCTCATGGCAGAGCAACCTGACAAAAATATATTGTCTTGAAATCATTTTGCCTAAAGTATTATTGTTGTCATGACCGTCTATAAGTTCTTGTGCTTTCCAAGTTACCCAAGTGCTTTTTGAACAATTGCATGCAAGTTACTACTCTGCATTGATGAATGGGTGTAATTTTTAGCCCTGGATATCAAGCTCAGCTAGTGAAACCCTCAGTGGTAAACTGATCTCCAGCTTTCCCTTATACCTATCAATCATTCTTCATGAATTGTGATAGGAATACAATCCAAAAAAAACTTCAGCTGGTACAGATTGTCACAATCATGTTCATAGTTTGCACAGAATATATTTTTGAAGGGAAAAAAAAAAAAAGGCAATTTTCCAGTTATTGTACTGGGGTCTTGAATTGCAACTCATTTCTGAAGAGATCTTTCAAAAAAAGCCAACAAACAACCCACCTCGGTATAGTTTCTTTCACTTGACCATGAAACATACTCAAAGAGATATACAGGAACATGTCTGAAACAAAAGTATTGTTTCCTTTAAAAGGCTCCAGTAAATAGTTCAATAAAAATAAAGAAATAATAATAAAGAAAAAAAAATGTCTCAGATGCTTTATAATTGTTCATAAAATATTTTTGGATGGCATGACTCATGGAAAAGTTTCCAGGGTCAATGAGACCCATGACATTGTGCTGAGTAAGTTACACTAACTCTTAGACACTCGGTTTTCCAAAAGAAATTGCTATTCTTTTCCTCTTATTTTTTTCCATTCTTATCCTTCTTCGAATCCTTCTTCTCCTTGCTCTTCTTCTTTTTCTGTTTGTTTTTCTTCCTGTTTTCTCTTTCTTTCATTTGCACTTAGTTCTTAGATTTGCTAAAGAAATTGCCAAAATCCAGGAGGAAATGCACAATTTACATAATTGAAGGGAATAACTTGTATGTACAAATGATACCAAAATATGTGTTACTGTTGCACAAGAGAGAGATTAAGCTCTCTATGCAAACTGTGGCCTTTCGGACCCAATCCTGTAATAGCTGAATTTAGTTGCAAAATTGCAATTGACCTGAAATTCCCAGTGACACATTTATTTCATTTCAGAGAAGTACAGATCATGTTATTCCTACATGGTGAACTCAGTTTTCCTTTGTACGTATCAGTTTTCTTCCAACATGTGTAAACCCTATTCTTTAATTTCTTTGAAAATTTATTTTATTTCTGCTCTTAGTTTCAGGAGAAATTGGGACTTAGAAAACATGTGCTGTTTCTACCCAAATTAAAGAAAACATGTGCTGTTTCTACCCAAATTAAATTTGTACTCCACTCTCCACTCTTGCCATTTGACTTATGTTTATTGTTGATGACTATCGGTATGTTTTACCATATTTTGACAAATGAGAAAAAATAGCCAGACCTGAGATCTTTTTTTTTTTTTTTTTTCCTAAATGCTTTTCTCCTCTTTTTATGCTCCAGAGTGATTGCAATTGAATGATGCAATTCTAAGACAGCAATTCCAATTTTAAATATATGCATAAGAGTTTAAACCGAAGATTTGAACTTGTATTAAAAGAGACTGTAGGCATTCACAAATAGAATATACGAAGGTGATTTCCCTGTGATGTTATCAACATTTTCTGTGTTGCATTTATTTCAGCTTACAAAATACTGGTTTGGACAAGCAGCATTGGCCTAATCTAAATACGCAGTTTGATGTAGCAACATCTATACCCTAGAGACGGCACGAAGATCATTTTAACTACGACACAAACTCAGACCTTGAAAGCATTGTGGTAACTTCCATTACACTAAAAGCTATTGATTAGAAATGCTTCCCTGGCATAAAGAGTAGACTCATAAACTCATAGAGTGCCAATTATTGACCATGAGATCTCAATGGGAGCTGCACATGCTAAGGAGCAGCCCAGCAGATAAGCCATGAAAATCAAGGAGCATTCCAGGTTTTAAACTGTATGAAAGGATTTCTATCCATCTGAATGGCTTCTAAAGAAGATGCCATTCATAAGAACCATTCCTGTCCAAGTTTTCTATTCTATCTATTTTTTACTAGAACTAGAACTTCAATTGGTTTTGACTATATGATTTTACACTTATCAGACTAGCTATTACTAAAGTCAGAAAAAAAAACATACTTATTTTTTTTTAATGGACTCCTATGTTTTTAAAGTAATTTAATCATTGTGTTTTTTAAGACGTATCTTCAACGTGCCTGTATTTAAAATACATGCAGATACTGATACAAGATATAAGACAGTAATAACAGCAGAGTTGTTTAAAGGCTATGCTAATGCTCTAACCAGATGATGTATTTTAAATATTTGCCCCATTACAGAAAACTGTGATAACTCACTATAATAATGCAGACTGGATGAAAAATGATAGCTGTCAGTATTGAATATTAAGAGGTGCATGCAAAGGGATAAAGAAAAACACTTTAGATCTTCATATTCTAAACTACTTTTGGAGACAAATGCTTTTTTTCAGGGAAGGGAGAGTTCATTTGTTTTAATGGAAGTAGAATAGGGTGACTGTTCCACATGCATTGTAAGCATGTTATGGGAGATATGCTTTGAATTTATCTATTTATTTCTAATAAGTAAATGATTTACCAGCATTTGACATTATTTATATCATACACTTTTGGAATAAGTATCTATTTCTAAAAGTGAGAAGGCATTTGCTGTAAAGATTTGAATTAAAAAAAAAAAAAAAGGATCAAGCACTTTTTACTTTGATATATGAAGTCTTCACAAACAAAATAACATATTGCTAGTGGCTTTTGCACAGTTTTCTATCTTTTGAATCATACTAATTACAGAATGACAGTACCTTGAAACATTTTATTTAAACAAAGGAACATACAATTTCAAAATCCTATTAATAAATGTTGCTTTATTAAGTTTCTTAAGCATCTTCATATGTATTAGTCATTGCTTTGTTGAATTATAAGGAGATTTTTCCTGAAATCTTACCTATTTCTGGTCTTTGTCATGATTTGACATTTTGTATCAGTATTGTGTAAGTAGAGTAGAAATATTTGCTGTGTTCAATTAGAAGATTGCCCCTGTTTTAGTTTTCATATTTATTAACAGTTGGACCACAGCAAATCATTTATTGCTCCCTATGTTGGCTGTATTCATTACATTTATACATTCTTTACATTGCATAAGGCAATTTTGCAATTACTGTGCATTATTATATGACTGAATATGAATATGTGCATGTAGTCTACCTATTCAATATATACACGGATTCATCTTGCAGACAAGAAAGTCATACCAATTTCACCTTGTTTAAATATGAATTTCGCTCTTAGTAGGTGGCTAGTGGCTTAGGTTGGTCCTCTGTTCCAAAATCTTGATTGAAAAAAATATGCAAGAAATATTTGTGGTTTGTTTGGGAGTTCTGTTAATTTGATTAAGTACACAAGTTATATGATACATGATCCTTGCTTTCATGATTATAACTCTGTGAATTGCCTAATGGCATAAATAGTCTGCTGGGGAGAAATTTTAATTAAGGTTTAGATGCTGGAGTTTTGCCACTTTGGGAACCTCAGAATTATTCCTCCTCTTTATGAATAAAAAGTGGAAGGCAGGTGATTTGTATGTTCATTTTAATGGAGGAACTATTTAATTGATTCTGATAATGTTTTAGCCCAGAAATAGATTTTTGATAAAGAATTCTACACTGATTTTTCCTTGATGGCAGCCACAGTGTGATTCTAACCAATTTGCCATATACAGAAGAGCTGACAATAGAAAAGACCTTTTCATTGTCAATATGTTAGAGTGATGATGTTAAATGATATGTAGTTTTAGCAGGAAAAAAAAAAAAAAAAAAAAGTAAAATGAGTAAAGATTAGCACAGGAATATATATCCGAGACATATCTTTCAGAAAGGAACAAAGATAGCAATGAATACTTCAAGAACTGTTGATATTGATCAAACTCGTAAGTTAGTAAGACAACTAGCTCCAGCTTGATTTGGGTTCTTTTTATAGATGCCCCCAAAGTGTGACCATCTTGAAAGGTCTACTAGCAATATACATTTTATTTGTCCAGTTCTGAGATAAGAGCAGTCATAGACAAGAAAACTAGTATAGCTAGACATAGTATGCATACCATCTGGGTTTTGCATAAGCACATCAGGTACAATATCTCCTTGTCAGAAACTGCCTGTTTCACCAGCTCTAAACGAATGCCGGCAGTTTTATTACATCACTTAGAAGCCTTAGAAGAGTTACAATAAATATATTCCTATTCTGAGAAAATAACTGGGGAACTAATTCATATCAAAGTGCTTAATGAAAGCCAAGCATCATTCTAAAGCATCGGTTTCCCAATTGCAATGTGTACAAGTACTTTGTACACACAGGAGCTAAATCAAACATTGAAATGATTGTAGACTAGTTCAGGAGAAAATTAAGTTCAGTTCTGAAGAAAATAAAACATGAGAAACACATTTTTCTCACATGCAGTCACAGATAGCTCTGATTAAATATTAATTTGATGTCATTTAAAAACCTTATGATCCATTATGATTTTAGGATTTCCAGAGTACAGCTCCACTCACATCAGAGGAATTTCCCATTTCAACTAGTAGAAAGTTTGTTCTGTACCATTTTAAGGGCTTCCAAACACAGGTTCAGTCCAGTTCAAATGCACAAAATCAGTCTTAACAGTAGGTAAGAGGTAATTACCTAAAGAACTATACAGCAACGTGATTTCAAATATTGTTGCTGTACTTTTAATTGTATACAGTGCATCTTCTACATTTTGAGCTGCTAACTCTGAAGAACATTTCATCCCAAAGTATCTTCATCTGCTTGTGTTAAAGTCATAGCATCACTGGTAGCACCCAAGTGTTCCTCATTTCTTGAATACAGTAAAAAACGGTGAAAATACAAAAGTATGTGTAGCTTTGCATGGTTCCTATTAATTTTGGTGTTTTATTAGTGTAACTAGGCACAATGCTGCCATCTGGTTGGAAAAGGACCTGTTTGTCCATTTCACGTCTACTATCTGTCCAGCAAATCTTATTGTATTAATGGGGCTAACCGATCAGTTTTGTTGAAAGAATGATTGGACAGGGATTTGATTTTGTGTGATAGTAACTTAGGCTCAGTTTTGTACCCTTTGTATAGATGTAATTGACTACAAAAAGCACAGCACAACAGGGAATCAGATTTACTGGTCTATTTTCTGCTCTTATTTACACCTAAAAAGTCACAAATAAATCTGAACAAATCTTGATTGCTCACTTAAGCAACTGTTTTCTTAAAGGAGTTCTAGAAATAATGTATGAATTTTTCAAATTATTTTCAAACCAGGTATTTGTAAGATAGAAATCCCTTTGTCATCCTGCATCACTCTTGTAGAACATAATTTGTTCCTACTGTTACTCTCTGCTAGACTGAACAGTTCACTCTCTATGAAAGGTTTTGATTTAGATATCCTGAAAATACAGTTTTGTGCCATGTATGTAGCAGGGTTAAGTTGGAGAAGATCCAAAGGACTAATAATAGCACTAGGAAGAAAAGATGTGTTATGTTAATATGCCACCATGTAAAGCCGACTATATATAGTCAGTCTTTATTTCTAGTTAATCTGCCCATTCTCTATGATAGAAAATAAACTCGTTATTGCTATTAAGATGACTGAAAGCACAAATCAAAGTTAAGTGTTAAAATCCCAGAGATTTTCAATGAAAACTGAATGTTTCCAATCCAGAGAAATAGTCCAAGAGGCTATATGGAAAAAGAGGAGCAGTTCCTAAACAAAATCAGGTTACTGGGTTAAATACTTAGATTTACATTGTATTTAATTTTCTAGGTGTACATGAAAATTATAGCACTTTATGAAATAGAATTAAAACACTGAGGAGGGAGTGTTTCTTTGACTTGCCTTCACTTGCACAGATTTATCTTTTATTTATCCTTTCATTGTAACCATTATTAATATTACGAAATTCAATTGTAAAAAGACTTTTGAGTCTACCTTTGATTCCTGGTTTTAATTACTGCAGCCATTACACTGATGCAAGAACATTTGTCTCAATGACTGATGGAAATTTCTTTAATGTACTGACAGATTGCAGGCAGTTCTGAAGTTCAGTACATCTGAGACTAGCCAGACCTATTTTAGAGAGAAAAAAAATCAGCTTTAATGAGGTGTCAAAATAAGGCCAAATTCACATTTCTTGGGACTGTAATATAATTAAAAAACCATCATTTTTACATCTACATCATGATCTCTCTCCTGAGTCAGTACAGGTTTATTTAGAATTATGGTACAAATTAATAAAATAACTGGACAAGTAACTTTCTAAAAGTGTCACTGCTGGGAAACAGTTGAGAAAAATAAAATAAAAGTATCACAGATTTTTTAATTACTGTAACTCCATAAAAACACAAGTTCACTCAGATGTGCAATATCAAAAACTGTGTAACAGTAAAATAGCCATTAATTAGCATTAATTAGCCATTAATAACATTAAATGAAAGCAATGCCACATGATTTAACATTTAATACACTTTTGTTGGTACAAGATAGAAAAGTGATAAAGGTGCATAGGAATCAAACAGCACAGAAAGATACTGTGTCAGAAAGAGTGTTAAGTTGATTATGTCTTGGTTTTGATTTTGTTTGTCGTCTGCAGACCCTGGAGAGGGTATTAGAAAGTGTTACAGCATGCAAAAGTAAATTGGGTGTGGGGTATTTTCCTACTGGGAACAATAATAACAATTTGAACGATTTTTGTCACCTGTCATATTTGAATTCTTTATGGGAAACATATGTCATGACTGTTGCAAAGGATGAAGAGATTGGTTCTGAGAAAACAATTTATTTGAACATTTTAGTATTTTACAGAGTGCCAGAGTTTTGCTGTTGTTCATGTTTGGTACCTGTTCTCACTTCACTACAGAGAATTAATAGATGCATACAAGTTATAGCCAGAATGGACTGTTATGGAAATATTAACCTGATCTCTTAAATGGCAAAAGGCAGAACTTCTTCCGGTGATTCCAGCAATGTCGCCCAAAAGTGACTGATTGAGACAGATTCTGTTAGACAAAAGCTCATCTTAAGACTGCAAGAAAAAATTTCTCAGTATTCACAATATTTAATTTTTTGTTAATTAAAGTTTTTATTTTACTTTCAGTTTGAACTTTTCTGACTATTGATGCCAGCATTTGTCTGGTTGAAAGGACTTTCAGGTATCAAGAATCTTTCTTGCTTCATTGATAGTTATAGACTGGTTTCAAGACACCTCTTAATCTTGCCTTTCATGTATTCAATAGATTGATCACCATAAGGCTTTCATTATAAGACAGTGTTGTGGAATTTTCTGAGTTTTTTAGTGCTGTAAATGACTATGAGATTTTGTTTGTTTGTTTGTTTGTTTCTGTAACCTCTTTATTTTTCATGTCCTTTTAAATATATGAATACTGGAGCTAAAAACAGTAATGGTTTTAGTTATGCCACAAAAAGTAATGTCATTTTCTGTTCCTGTACATTATTTCTTTGCCTATGCATGCAAGACTTGTAATGCTGCCCTTATTTGCAGCTTCACACTAGGAGCTCATCTACAGTCACTTAGCTAAAATTATCTTGTTATTTCATTGTCAATGCACCTGCAGTACAGAGCATTCTCCCAAAATTAAGGCCTCACCTTAAGTAAATTCACAGATGTTAGTAGATTTTACAGAGGTGTGCTGCATTTGAGCTAATGTCTTTGTCTTTTACAAAACTGGCAGAAGTTTCTAATTTGCACTGATGATCCTCAGATTTAAACTCTTCCTCCTTTTTGGTAAACATGGGTCATCTGTGCTCATTATAATACAGCTTTCTCCTAAGTCTAGTACAGAGCATTCCTGAAAAGAAGGGATCATTACAGAGATGTAGATAGAAAGTGGAGCTAGAACAGAATCAAATTCCTTTTACTCTGAAATTTCCCTCTTCTAAACACACACGCACACACGCAAAAAAAAAAAAAAAAAAAAAAAACAACAATATGGTCCCTAATATATTTCTACATTTCTATATTTTCTTTTACAAATACTTATTTTGAACCAGGTTTTAACTAAAACAATTTAATGAACAATTTGAGAAACTGGCTAAATCATACAATTCAAGAGATCCTGGGTGCAGTCCTGTAGAAAAAGCTGCCTCTTGAAATGACATTTTGACATATGATATTTTTAAGTAGATGAATTTGTAGAGAAGCATGTCTGGGAATTGTTCTTTGGGTAAACAAACTGATAGTATCATGTCTTAAATTTCTAGCAACCCTTTTTATTGCAAGACACCTGCAAAAGTTAAGCTTTATTTCAGGCTACATCCTTACTATTCCTGCTATCGAATATCTTATGAAATGTCATAGACTGTGTCTGTGGGATAATTCATTGTTGTCAAATGTTATTGAACTGTAATTCAGGTAAGGAAAAAATACTTTTAAAAATGCCATTTCTAATATGCTATTTTTGTTATTTTATTTCTAGAATGATATTTTTGTAACTTTATAATATTAAATATTTTTTTCACGTTTATCATGACCATACTGTTCTTTTATGATTTTCAGGACAAATATTGTGCTCTGTGTGTGTATAAAGTGTAAATATTTTAGGAGAAGAAAATTGTAATAGCAGGAAAAACAACATATGAACACTCAGTTCATTTGTAAACGAATAAAGAATTCCATGAAGCATCACCAAATGTTAAAAATGATCCTTGAATTAATAAAAACATCCTATAAAAACATGGTTCACATCACAGAATTAGGGTAATAGGTTAACATAATTGGATTGCATGGGACTTTTGTTGCAAAAAAAAATATGGAGTAGATTCTGCTCTCATCTCAGGACAGATGATGAACATCATCTTGTTGGACAGCCTGGGACAGCCTGGGACAATTCATCCAAAAATAATAGCCAGATTCACAGCGTGTGTTAAGTGGTATAGTTCTACTGATTTCAACAGTGTCATGACAGATATAAGTGAACTGAATATCTGGCTAGATATGTGAAGTTAACAGAATACATCAGTAGAGCTGAGAGCAGAATTTGGCCAATGGAATTAGGTTACAAACACAGAAATTAGCAGTGCAGTTTGGGATTGTTTTTGGTGGAGGGGAGGGGGAGCAGTCTAGGAAATAAGTATTTGCACTGGATAAAGGCCGGTCTATCTCTTCATCTAGCTGGGTATGACATGAAAAAAAGGATTTTTCACATCTAGTAGAAATCAGAACAGTGATGAGAAAGTTACATGTCTAGCTAGCTGACTGATGGAGGCCTCAAGGCCATTCTGCATCTCCACTGTTGTGTTAGCAATCTCTTTTAGCCTCTCACCTGGACTGTGCATTAGTGGAGATCTTTGGTAGCATCTGTTGGTGCAGAAAAGGCTAAGAGCTCTCCTGTGTGAATTCTTGCAACAATGAGGATGTGGTATGTCTTCTATCAAAACCTCTGTTTCCACCAATGTCAAAAGAGCTGCTCAGTAGACAATAAGGTCCTTCAGGGTGGACGTATGTGCACGTGGATAAATAAAATGCAGGTGGCTAAATCATCAGAAATAATGGGAATGTGTAACATAGCTCTATTTGCTTCCAGTTATGTAAATTTTACACCAATGCAACTCTAATGATGTAAGTACAGTTACTCCTGATTTAAATTCATGATTCACTGAGGAAAATTTTGTTCCCTCTAAAATGCATACTTACAACATTGACAGCATACATTGCTTTCAGAATTCAAAGACTTTTTATTTTTGTTGTTGTTGTTTTAAAGAATGGCTGAATGTCTCAAGGAAGCAAAATTTAAAAAAAAAAAAAAAAGCCAAAGTTAGAATTTGGGTCTTCTGGCTTCCTCATCTCTACTTAGAATGATAGGCCATGCCAGGAAAAGAAGAATCAGGAAAGTAAGGCAGAGTGTAGGTGATATGCAAATACAGGACACCACAATGAAATACCCTCAATAAATAATGTCAAGTGCTAACCTAACATAAAAAAAAAAAAAAAAAAACTTGAAAAGTACCATAAAGAAGCCTAACAAAATATTTTCTGATTGCAGATCTGTTAAAAAATGTGTGATTTATCCTGACAACAATATGAGGAATGAATTTTCATTGTTGTTTTCTAGTATGTAGGGATTTAGCTGTACGTATGTAGTATTATTCACGGAGCAGGAATTCAGCACTTTCAATTTTCTTTAATTTGAAATGTTTTGACAATTTAATATGCTGTCACTTAAAAGTTTAATCAATCAGATATTTAGGGGAAGCTACTCAGCTAATGTAAATCTTTCTGGTCCTGGAGCCATCAACAAAGACATACTAATCACTGCTAAGAAGAATATGGCCCATCATATAAAACAAAATATACTAAACCTTCTAACTAGGTGAGTTTAAGCCTCTGGTGTTCCCTGTTACATCGTGTTCAGAACTCTCTGCTTGGCTTCAACATCACGAGCCTTTTGGCAATTTCATGCATTGATTTTAAGTAATAGTAATTTGAGTAATGTCTAACAGAATGTTATTGCAATATACTGCAGCAGCGAAAACTAAATAAAGGAACCTGGAGTTATACTACAACTGAGATAACAATTTCATTTTTCATTACATTTGGGAGTCTATTGTGCTTAAAGAAGGGAAATCACTATTTGCATTTAAAGAAAGAAGGTTCTTCAGAAAATTTTATATATAAGTAGATATTCCTAATAGCCCAAATATCAATGAATATCACTGTAATTTACACTGCATATAAGACATAGTATTTTTATCTTGTGGAAATTAGTGTCTTTCATTTTCTTAGTCAGCATTGTTTGATTTGATGATCTTCAGGTATTTATTTACAGATACATACTTCTTTTCATACATTTTTTTTTTTTCTCTTCAGACTCTTACTTTCCTAAATGCATGAAGCAGTATGTGCCTTTTGCACTTTCATAACAAACTAAAGTTTCAGGCTATGAGTTTTCAGAAGTCTAAATTGAGAGTGTGTGCATGGAAAAAGTGACTTATGTTAAGATGAAAAACTTTATCATGACATTCTTGTGAGCATTGCAACTAAGAACTGAGAGACTTAGAGACTTAAATATTAATTGTTTATAATAGTTATTATTTTTAGAGGGGTGAACTATTTATTTGAAAACAGTCTAGTTATGGTGAGATTTTGGAGTATTTAGTGGCATTAACTATAAAGACTCATCATAACCAAATGTGACACATTCTAGCAAGAAATGACTATACATTAAAAGTATCATTGAGCCCAGTTCTTTGTAAGTCGTTTTATTTACTCTTTATCTATGATATATCCAAATTAGTTTAGATCACATTTCTTAATGGTCACATTAAAAAGTATTTTCATATAGGAAGATTCTATAGGAAATGACCAGCACTGGACTACAATTTACAATTGCTCCAAGTATTGGTGGAGACCACACAAACTGTAGGATGAGAGCTTCCAAGAATTCAGACTGACATGTTTTCACCCTTCCCACCTCTTCCCTATTTTCTTGTTGTTTTTGCACCATCCGTCTCCTTGATTTCCATGTTGTTTTTCTTTTTTTTTTTTTTTTTTTTCCTTTCTTATTCTCTCTCCCCTGAGATCTCTTTGTACTCACTACCATCCTTTCCTCAGCCAAAACTGTAATGGGCAACACAGATGTACTCCCTCAAAATCACCTACCTAGTGAAGGAGTTGAGGAGTATAGACACTAGCATGAATACTAGGAGGATATTGAGCCTGCTTCTTAACTTTGAATTCTGTCCACTTTGCTAGCTAAGGCTCAATTCCTAGTCCCTTCCTACTGTGTCAGCTTTAGGTGAAATTTCTTTCCTGTGCCCCATATTGATGTTCAGTTGGGGATAGGAGGCCAAATTATTGCAGCTTTTACTTAGGCACAATATCCTTCGATCTCATATGGGGGCAAAGCCCATGGCTGAGGTTGCTGTAGTCTTTGCTAGCTTTGTAATAGACAGTGATCTGACTGATTTTTTTAAGATGTGTATGTTTCTGATGCTGACAAATGTTGTGGGACCTGATTCTGTGTACATCTCTTGAGTAAGACCAAATGGTTTCAGTAGCAGTTATTGCATACTGGATTCTTAAATCTGACCCATTGACCAGAGTGAGTGACCAAGTAGTGCAGGATCAGCCACACTACCTGCTGTAGCATCTTCACATCATATTGTGTATCTTGTTATTTTGTTCTATCTGTTTAAAATCATCTACTTCATACAGGTCATTA
This sequence comes from Heteronetta atricapilla, assembly GCA_011075105.1. Lineage (NCBI taxonomy): Eukaryota > Metazoa > Chordata > Aves > Anseriformes > Anatidae > Heteronetta > Heteronetta atricapilla. The sequence continues at coordinate 14,294,663 of CM021733.1, forward strand.
AGGGAAATTCAGAATGGGAAAGTAGAAGCAAATGATCGTAGAATCCCTATCAGAAATGACTGATGGTTTTAAAATTTTTAGCTATAAAAGTCTTGCAAGATGATCCACTCATTAATGAGTAATACTTACTGAACTTGCAAGGAGCTGCAATAAATCCTGTAAAAAAATGGCACGTTGGAAAGAGCATTGTTTTATTTCATATTATGTAAAGTTTGTTAAATAGGGGAACCACTGCTTCCCTGGTGCTTTTGTTTTTCTTTCTGGATTGTAGCAATGGAGCACTTGCATGTTGTGTTTGATGCCTTGCATGATGAAGACATGCAATGGCAAGTTCCAGTCTGCATGCTGCTTAATGAATGTTTTCCTTTTCTCTCCTTCCCTGTTATGTGCTTACAGAAGACAACTATGTGGAAGGTGGGTGCTTTCTACCTTATTTTCCTAAGCTCTTCTTTTTCCCTTTTGTTTAGTGGGTTGTTTTCTTTTTTCCCCTTGTGCTAAATGTTATAAAAGTACGCATAACATTCAGTACGGTAAGTTGCATTTTTTTTTTATCCATAAAGGTATACAAGATTTTTAAATAAGTGTGATTTGTTTTTCCATACAGAACACAAGCAAAGACTCATTTTAATATTGGCCATATTTATGTGATTCTAGAATATCTCCATTGAAACAATGGGATTTATACACGTAGAATCATAGAATGGTTTAGATTGGAAGGGACCTTAAAGATCATCTAATTCCAACCCCTGTGCCATGGGCAGGGACACCTTCCACTAAACCAGGCTGCTCAAAGCCCCATCTAGCCTGGGATGCCTGATATCAACCTCATATGACTGATATCACTCTTGGAAGTCATTCAGGAGTGATGAAGAAATTCCAATTTTTTCTCATGTTCTGTATGAAAAACGCTTCAAGAAAATATATTTTTCTTCAGTGTAGAACATGAATCCTCCTCATAAGAATATAATGCATGTTAAATACCTATAGTTTAGGAAAATGGAAAGTGCTTTTCTCCTTAGTCTTGCTTATTATATTCTCCTTTACAGCACAAAGTTTTAGGAAAAAAGTTTATCTGTCTAACTTTTCAACATAATGCACTCTACCTTTTGAAATTTGTACAAGAAGAAGCACGTGATTTTAATAATAATGTTGGTATGTAAGCAAGGTCCTTTAAAGACAGTATGTCACAGGGCAGTGGAAACTAAAACACAACGTCAGCTAGCCTGAATATTGGTAAGTATGTCTATTAGCTGGTAAAATGTCTGAGTGAATATATTTCATGGTTGTAATGGTGGAGTACACTTCACAGATCAGTTGTTGCTAGGAATCAGTACTGTCCTTCTGCATATAAGCCGAAAGGTGCAGGTGCTGTTTTAAGTACAAGTAATTTAAAAATCTGCTCTGGGCAGAGTCTTTACATACTGTGTAAATGACTATTTCAAAAAATGGTTTGATCTAAACTGTGTTATAATTTCTAATTGTTTATTTATTTGGATAAATGCTTTTTTTTTTGTTTTTCCTAAGAAGAACTTTGTAAGCTAACACATATACACTTGTGCATATGTGGGTCCTGCAGTGAGACACTGTGTGGCCTGGGTTTATTCAGGATTCAAGGCACTGTGGGCTACTGCCTGGCTGTTCACTGGCAATTTTCTTGAAACACCTGGAAATATCAGTACTATATTTCTCTATGCAACTGTATTTAAGGTCAAAGTGAAATTTAATACATACATTATGTTGTGCAATTTTATTTAAATACATGCTACCAGTAGGAGAGAGAAACTGTTCCAATGCTTTAATTGTGTGCACTATTAAGCACATGAGTATCAGTACAATTGTCTCTTCATTGTGAAATTAAAATATATTCAACAACATTGGGATAAGAATTCTAACTTAGAAACATAAAAGCATAGAAATCAGTACCTAATTTGACATACACATGAAATTCTCAATGGTGTCAACATGAGACTCAAATGTGAATTAGGATCAGTACAACTAGATAAGGAAGTTAAATTTAATTTCACATATTCATTTATATACAGCAGTACAAGATAAGGCCTGGATAATAGTTAATTCAGAAGTTACCTGAATCTAATTCTCAAAACTCCCTTAAATTTATTCCAACACAGGTTAGATACTTATGCATGCATTAAATTTGCAAAAGATGCATATCTAAAGAATGGAACCACGGAATGTGTATCCAAAGCAGAACTGGGAAACTGAGCTATAATTTTTCGTCTTTGAACTCTGATATCTGTGCATCTCCCTGAATTAGGCTACATAAGAAAAGAGAAGGATTTAATATTCATAAATTTGCTGGTGTGAAAAAGATACATTTTATTCATATTACTAAAACTGTGCTAGGGTTGAATATGTTCACTGCAAGTTTACCATGTTTAAATTTTTCTTTGGCCTGTGCTCTGCATGGAACTTACACAGAAGGTTATGAAAATAGACTATCTTCATGCCGTTTTTCCCTGTCCCATTCTGTGCCCCACAACTTTGACCTTTTGGTGTCAAATTCAGTATATAAATGGAATAGATCACTCATGCATATGAGAAGCATTCCTACTAAATCTTTAATTCCTAGTTCACAAAGAAAATACTTTTATCATTCTGCTTATGAAGTCATGGTGCACAAATGAATATTTTTAATGTATGTTACACCTATATGTAGCACATTAAGGCTAGATCTTTCTATGACAATTGTGGTTTTCTCTGTTATAAGTACACAATCATATTGAAAATCTAGCAGTGACTGTTGTCATGGTAGATTTATCCGTATCATTTCCAACCCCTCTGTGGATTGTACAGGTACAGTAATAGCAATTCTTCACACTTCCATAGCCTTCATCCACAGATTGCAAAAATATAAAGTAAGGTAAGTATTGTTATGCTCACTTTACAAGTAAGTATAAGTAACTTTACTCCTTCACAAATAAGTAACATACAGTGTAAAACAAAATGCAATGTCTTGAGAACTAGTACTAGTAGTAAATTTTTAAATTGATGGATGTTTGGTTTGAGCAGTGTTTTTTTTTTTTTAACATTCATTTGGCTTCCTTTTTTGGTTGAACAGCACTGTAAGTGGCTCTTAAAGTTCAAGTGCTTTCTGTGTTTTCAGGAGGCTTTTTTTTTTAAATGCCATTTATGTTTTTCAAATTGTATAAGAACCATGTATTTACAACTGACCAAGCTCATATATCATATTGCTAAAAACAGTAGATATCAGGCAGTGTTAATCTCCTGAAGCTAGGCTTTTTATCTAGGTCCTTATAACTATAAAAGTCATATTTAAATGCAGGATAGGAATAAAATACCTTCTTTGTTTTCCCCTAGGAGACATGACAGGGATTTCTGTCACACCTTCTAAGAGCTGAAAGAGCTCACTTAAATACAGTAACTGAAACTAATTTACACAATTTTGATAAAGAAAGCAGTGTTCTAACATTCAACTAGTTTCACTTTCCCTTTCTTGACTACCGTTAAGGCTAAGTCAAATGTCTGAGACTTCTTATTCTAGTTATCTGTACAAAAAGTTTTCTGCCAATAGACAAATTAAATAACCAGGTGAAGAGACTATTATTTCCAGAAGGTCATGCAGTAATGGATCCAAGCAGTGATGTGCAGCACTGAAAGAATAAACTTGGACTGTGGGTCTTTACAGTTTATATTTCCAGTGTGTGTTTCAGTTGCAGAAACATAAAGAACACGTGTGGACACTTTTCTATTAACTAATATTGTGCAGCACAGCTGTGTGATAATTTCCAAGTAATGCTTATGTAGGCATCCCTTCAGCATCACACTTAGCTCTCACTCACATTGGTGTAAGCCTCAGATCATCCTGGCAGCTGCAGTACACTGTCTTTGGAAACTATTGTTCAAGAGATGGGGCATACCAGACCTTTCAGTTTAACTATCATCCAGAAAGGGTGACATTAAAAAGCTCTAATTCAGTAAAACCATTTTTGGCCTATGAAATATCACTTGATATTTTAAACTGATGAGATATGAATCCTTTAAGACTGATTGCAGCCAGGAGTATCTTCTCTGAACTACCCCCAAGTACTGAGAGTCATTTGTGCACCTAATTTTCTTTGTGAATTACAAATTACAGGAACTCTCTAGGAAGTATGCTTTCCAATAACAGCAAGATATTTTATTGCACACCTTCTTTGTGTGAATTATCTTTAATTAATTACAAATAGGAAAATGCAGTTGTTGGAGAAGAGAAGCACATTTAACATAAGCAATTAAGAACTTTTAAAATGGATCTTAAAGCAGCTAAGAAGAATAAACCTGTTGTTAAACCAGATGTAAAATGTGAAAAATCTTATTTCTATAAAAATGTTCTCTCTGCAACACATTCTTTGTAAGAATATAAGTATCATTATTGTGCAATAAAAAGCTGAATATTTTTGGTTAAAGTTTAACTAAATTTGGTCCTGGTTGAGTAATTACTGTTATGAACATCCATTTGAAATGTCACTAAACCTATACTGGTATGATCAGATTTGATCTCAAAACACAAATATAAAGCAAAATCTATTTCTCAAGAATTTATGAAGTAGTCATAAATTGTCAGTTAAATTTTCTTTATGGCTTTGTATTTTATATTGCCTATGTAATAATTTACCTCCTCTGCAATATATTCATCTACTCTCACTTTTCACACAAATAAGGAGACATCCCTTGCATTATCATTTCGATGTGATAAAGAAATTTTGTTTAATTACCTGAAATGCTCATTTTTATGAGGGGAAAAAGATCAGACCCAGCCCATTTTTCAGGTTTACACTTCTCCAGGTTTTTAACATAATTGCGCAACTAGAGGACATGAAGTCCTCCCAGCCATATTCAAAGCAATGTAATCAAAATAGAAAAAGACAGATGGAATATTACAGGAATTGGTTGGATTTGAAAGCATTCTATTATTTTCTGGATTTGCAGCTATTGCACAGAAGAAATGCACAACAAAACACTACCCAGTGTTTGAATTGCAGTTCTATTAGTCTTAGCCCAAAGCATTCCAACCAGTGGTTGAAAAATGCTCTTTGATTTCTGTCTGTGATACAGACATCTCATAGGAAACAGATGCCTGTCACAAAACATTTTTGTCAATGTGACAACACCACCTTCCCATGCTCCCTTGTTCATTGCTGACTGTGCTCTTGTTTTCCTTCAAGGTCTGGCGCACCTGATGATGGGCGACCAAGGTATGGGCTCTGTTCCTTTTCCACTCTGCTTTCATTGTTTCTTCTTGTTCTGTAGCTGCTTTGAAACCATCACTGCAAATGATAGGCAAATGCTTGAAAGCTGTCTTTGGCTGCAAATAAACATGTGGCTTTAGTCACATCCTTCCTTATTTTTTTTTCTTTTGTTTGCTCTGTAAGCTTTTGTCCTTCCTGCCTCCTCAACTCCCCCTCACGCAATATGAAAAGAGGTGAGAGAAATAAGAAGGTGTTTTAGAAAATTTTACATATTTATCAGGGTGATTTTATGAAAGATAAATGAAGCGCGAGAGCACTCTTCAGATAGTTCCTGAAAGAAGATACTGAGCTTGTCACATTGTACGCATTGAAGAGTACATTTAAATTAATGCATGGCTGATTGGAAATGTGCAGAAAGCATCTGCTCCTAGCTTTTGGAATGCTGAGAGTACAATTTTGCCACCTAAAGAAATCAGTGGTTTTTTCTTCTCCAGTCCATTGTCCATGTTAATATTGTATCACTCCTTCTTATCAAAGCATGAGTTATTTCTATGTTTTGCTGCATGTATGATTGGAAAAAAAATCCTTAATATGACATTGATTGCATCTCCATTTGTCTCCAGACACTTATATTTTGTCTTGTTTCATGTTTAGATATTATTGCATTTACATAAAACTCATGACTCTTACTGTTGTTTCTCTCCTCTTCCTATTCTCTTTTTGTCTGGAAATGCTTTCTTCATGGAACCATTTCACCAAATCCATAGGTAAAAGTAAAGGTATTACATGATTTTCTTTATTTTTTAATGCCATCAGTATTCTTAATGTATGTTTAAGTAATGCTAATAAATGTAAACCTTTTTGTACTGGTAACATGAGGTAGGTATATTTTTTAAGAAAATACTTCATGGATATTGAGGTAAGGAAAAGTGTCCTAAAGTACAGGCTGACTTATTTAAAGTTTGTGTCCTGGTTTTGTGAGAGATGTAGAAATGTTTCAGTGATAAAGGAGACGACAGTTATAGAAAGCATTCTGGATGAAATAACATCCACGTTTTGAGGTATGCATTTTTCTGTTCTCAAAGAATTATAGTGTAAACCACCAGGCACAGAAAAGCAAAACAAAACAAAACAACTTGATGGTGTTCAACAGCAACTTTCTGGAGATAATCTGTCCAGGGTTCGTCCACAACTTGATGTAAGTTTTAAATCTGAATAGCACTGATTTCAGCAAGTCTCTGCTATCAGCTGATCACTTTACCCTGAGTAATTTCCTTGTAAATTAATCACTTTGATTCTGTCTAAGACAAGAATTGGACAAAGGAGTGATGAAGAAAGAACACCAAAGATAAATGTGGGTTATATTTCAGATTTTTTTACTTTTTTTTTTTTTTTTTTTTTTTTTAATGTGAAAAATACTAGCCATGTTTACTTTCTAACTTCTGCAGGGAGTGCACAGGGTCAAGACTTCTCCTGTATGAATAAACACCAGTTTTTTCTATAAGGATACTCATTCACAGACATTACATACATACATTCTTATGATAAGTAGATGGTCATTAAATGTAATCAAATCTGTGGTACAGATGAATGATATAGTTCTGTTCATCACAGCCCTTCTCAGGCTGTGCCTACTCTTGGTATAAATCAGAATGCAATGTAAAGTGGCATAAATCAGTAGTACTTTGCTAACTAGTTAAACAGGAAACAAACTTCCAGTTCCCTTGTTGTCTTGGCTGATTTAGTGTTTCTGAACCTAGAAGGCGCATATGTTGCAAGCCTGTGATTGCAATCCTTTAGTGTCTCATTCCTCTTCATATCAGACTCTCTGTAGTGACTGCATACTATCACTAGGATAATATTTAAAGGGTTATGCGTGTTCCAGACATGTAAATCTTCTTGTTTAGGAAAAGTTTTAAGCACGTAGAAGAAAAAATGGTATACTTACTTCTTTGTCTTATAGAATTGTTTTTTTTGTTGGTTGATCTTTGCTGTGTTTTTCTTAACCTATCTTCTTAACCTATGACTACTTTACCTTATGACTACTTTAATGGTATATGGAAAGCAGATTTTAGCCAAAAAAAAAAAAAAAAGAAATAACATCACAATTATTGTGCAATAGTTAAACGTTTATATGTTTACTGTAAAAGGTTTAACAATTATATTGATAAAAAATTACCTTGGATATACTAGTTACATTTAACATTTAATAACATGCCATATGACATTATTTAAACATCAGTCATCAGTCATCTGATCATTCTACTACATTTTTCTTTTCACATTGTCTTTCTCTCTTTTAAATGGAAATACTGATTACTATGTTTTGATAATCAAAGCACTTCCTCTGTTTATAGAATGGTGTATGTTTGTTCAAATGGATGGATGGGGTTTATATGTATATAAACACTGTTTACCTATAACCTCTGTATAGGTATACAGGTTATATACCTAAATACCTATATACATCATATCCTTAATTAAAGATAAACAGCCCCATTTTGTTGACTATGTTGTAGTAGCTACACTAATACTCAATGTTGAAGCATGTGACCTTGAAACAGCTGTGATAACACACATTTATAACACATGACAAGATAATGAAATAGGAAGGTGTTGGAAAGGTTAAGAAGGGACAATAAGGGAGCTTTATGTTGAATTCTTTCACATCGGTCTCAATCTTTCATTACTATTTAAGTTCCTTTAGAGGTAGCTAAGGTCAGTAACAAAAGTGATCACAGGATTCTGAGTGATTATACCACAAAATTATCAAAACAAACAAAAGAAAAAAAAACACAAAAACAAACAAACAAACAAAAACTTCAAAAGCTCTACTATGTAATTTGTTAGGATGTGTGTAAATGGCTGAAGCACCACCCACTTCTTAAATCAATGTAATTTCAGAATGAGATACCTCAAGGACAGGACAGTGACAGGTCAGGGTCCTGATGTTGACAGAGGAAGGAGAGGAGAGGAGAGGCAGCCTTTCCAAGCAGACAAGCAGTACAAAATCCAGTACCATCTCAGTGGATGCACCTGCTGTTTGTCATTTAGTTGCAAATATCTGTTGAGATACTCCAGGTAATTTCCTGACAAAGTTTTTATTAAATCAATGTCAATACTAACAAAGCTGTTGCTGCCTAATATAGAAGGCAGAAACAAAGGTGGGAAGATGTCTGTGCTGAGGTATCTGTCAGTACTTAAGGATATATAACTTGATCTATGTAAACCAGGTGACATAAAGCAGAACAGAACATAAATCCAGAAACGCATGTAGGAGTTTCCCTCATAACTCTAGAGCTATACGAAACCTAGTTTACCTGACCCATTACTGCATATATATGCTGAGCCTAATGCTAGGAAGAGCCACAAACTTTAGTTTTAGTGGCATTCATTTAATATCCGATAAACATTCTATCTGTTCAGATGTAGGAGTTTTTTTTTGTTTGTTTTGTTTTTTTTTTTTTTTTTTCCTGGAAATTACCTACCTGTTTTCAAATTCAACAGTAGAGTTGTTTCAGCTGGGGTTCTGGAAAGACAAGTGCAAGGCAATGCTTATAAATAGTGTTCACATTTTTTTATTAAACCGATTGAATATGTTACTTAAAACAATTGTTTGAATTCAAGGAAAACCTCAAATTTGTGCCCAAACAAATGTTTTTCCAAAATAACTTTTGTCTGCCTTCTCCAGCTACTGTGGGTGGTCTGATAAAACTGTCATTTCCACATATAGTCCTTACCTCATCTAATGTCTAGTACCTCCCAGATTTTATGATGAAAAGCAATATAACTAAAATTACATGGCAATTAATGTAAAATGCTCAATTTATTTTTCCCTCAAAATGTTCTGTTTTTCTCTTCCTTTACATTTTCCTTTGAACAATGAAAGGGTTTAATAATTCAGTTACTAAATGTCAGTTATATAAAAATATAAAGCAAAATGCATTGCTTCCTTTTTCTATTGCAATTCTCTTAAGCTTATACATATTTTTACCTGTAGTTTATTTCTATGCTAATAACCTACTTTTGACTATATATTACTTACTCTATAACTAAACATTGTGTTCAGATTTTCTTCTGTTACTTTAGTTATTTTATGTGGTTTTAAATCATACATGAGCTACTCAGGTCCATAACAAGCTATTAAATGATATCTAGCTGAGCAATAAATGTTTCAACTGAAAGATTGATATTGCAACTGAAATTTATTGTATTAGATTACAGGGTTTTGATGTGTTGGTATTTGGTATATTTCATATACATGCTTAAGAAAGACGTCAGAATGTCAATATTTATGTCAACTTCCTTGCCAAAAAAATGAAGTTTTGCAATGCACAAATTATCATACAGTATCTGTAAAAACAGAGTGACTTTACTGGCTATATAGGAGCAGAATTTTATTGATTATCAATCCCATAATGCAGTTGACAACTAGAAAAATAAGGCAGTGAAAAATTAAAATAAGATGAATAAATCTTTGAACAATTGTATTAAAATTATATATTATAGCTAAGCAATTCTTAGAGATCATGGTGCAGTGCTTGTTTCATGCAACACAAACAGCACCTTGTGCCGGTAACATCTTCTGGAATAATATTAAGTGGAATTCAGTCATTACCTGAATATGTACCACCACTAGTTCACCCTGTAAGTTATGATGACTTTCATTTTTGCTCTATTTGTAAAGAACTAAGACAGTTTTGACTTCTTGTACTCTCTGAACTTAATAGGCTTGTTAAGAAGCCTATCCTCTCCTGTTTTTCTTTGTGTTGTTCCAAAATGAGTTGGATACATCCTCCAGCCTTCCTTGACCTGAGTCACCAAGAGTCCAGAAGCCATGTAAAAGGCTTGGAACAGCAGTGAGCTCTAGCATGGTGTATTATTTTTCTCTTGGACTCAGTTGCATGTCTTCTTAAACGTATCTATCTTTTTTTTTTTTTTTTTTTTTTTTTTTTGGTATAGCAAAACATGGACTGAGGACTTCCTTGACTCTTTGCACTTTTTCACATCATAATATATCCTAGGTGAGGGCAACTTATTTGAAAAGCTCACTGCTAGATTTGAACTAAGATAATTTAAGGGGTTTATGCAGAATCAGGGAATAAACTCAGTCCTTGGCTGTCTTCAAATAGCAACTAAATAAATTAAGCCAAACAGACTCTAATTTTTATTATTTCAGTGAAAACCAAAAAGTGATTGGAGATTGTACATCTTACCTATAGTAGAAATCTCAATTGAATTTAATCTGATCAGAATCACACTCAGTGGAGTTTCACCAGGTAAGGAGAAAGAGGCCAGTGAACTAAGGAGAAGAATTTTCAAAAATATCTATGATTTGTCTACATCTATACTTACTAAATTCAGTAGAAAACTATGATAATCTCTAAAAAAAAAAAAAAGCTAAATTTAGTGAGAATTTTTAAGTGAGCTAAATTTAGTGAGAAGTTTTAAGAAAAAATCCATAGTTCTGTGAAAGTGAAAATTTGGACTATTCTCTCTAAATATACATTATAACATCCTTCCACTGAGAATGACTCACCACCATAAAAGAGTTGAAAATCATATGTAAGCAGTCTCATCAGAATTAATTGTTCCTGTGAAGTAACAGTGCTGTGCACAATACATTTAACATACTCTTTTAACTCTACGGTACTTTATATTTCTATGGCTGTAATAGTGTGCCAAGCTACTTAGAAACAAAAGAAAATTTGAATTATTCAGTCTCCTTTAAAATCTTTTAATTAACCAATATAAATTGCACTGATATGTGTCTTTCCTGATACTCCAAACCTTCCATAACCCTGTCATTCTTAATTGTTTGAAGGTAACTTTCTAACTTCACTTCAGGGACCATCCAGAGCTATTAAGTATCAGTAGAACATTGAAACTGTGCAGTGAACTGGGAAATTCAGGAGCACAAAGGAGAAAACTTTCATAGGAATTGAGCCTGGACAATGGACCATGGAATTTGCTGCAAAGTGGCACTTTCATCATTCTTTTTATGATTTTCTTACATACTAACCTGATATCAAATTTATTTATTTTTTTTTTCAGGCATAGGAGGAAAGGAAAGCAATTAAATCTCTTTATTGGAATCCTTTACTCTACTGAAAGAAGTAACATCAGCCATATTTATTTGTTTGCTGATGGTACACACACTAATTTTATGATGAGTACACACACACACACACACACCATTTAAAGTCTGCCTGTGTAACTTGTTAATGTGATTTAGAGATTCCAGTATGTCTTCTTTCCTGCTTAAAGTAGACCTTTATTCCTAAGAAAGGGAAATGTCTGGACTGATTCACTGGTACCTCCTAAAGCTGTAGAGAGACAACCTCAGGTAACTGTGATGTTGGCATTGTAGTATTGACTTGACTAGGCTCTTTATATTGGTACTGGGGATGGAGGTGAGGTATGATTTGGGGCAGAGAAGGAATGGTGAGGAAATAAAATCAGCTGGGTCTAAACCCTTTCATCTGTCTTTATGTATTTAGACAAAGAATAGGCTACTGAGAAAGCAAAATTTAGCAGTAAGTGAGTATAGGCCAGTAAATTTTTACTGTAATTACCCATACCTAAAATTTTTGGCCTGTGTTAGCCCATTTTCAGAAGGAGTATACACCCAAAGGGAAGAAGATTAAATTTCCTCCTGTGACCATTAATGTGCTTCTGAATTGGAACTGGAAACCCTAGCAGAATGATTTCTGACAGGCTATACTGGTAGTTATATAAGCCTACTCTCACTTGATAGCAACACCTTTCTAGGATTAAAAATTAGAAATAATTTGCCTAATTTCCCTGTTCATTGACCCTGAATATCTGTATTAGGAAGAACCTGGATTATATCACAAAGATGCCAGATAAGCATTTTCCCTCTCAAAAGGGCATTGCAAACGTTTTGCTAGTAATACAAGGAGATGGTCCTTTGGTATTTTCAGTTAATGACTCTGCTTAAGAACTTGGGCTTATGAGGTACTACACTTAGTATTTGCACTAGTCCTTAAGGAATTTTCAGAAAATCACCAGGCTCAGTTACAGGCAAATCACCTTTGAAAACTAATTTTGCAAGCATATGAGATACAATTTTCTTAAATGACTATCCTTGTGATTTTAGTATTGAACCTGTGCAAAACAACATGTAAGTTAAATTTAGAGCCAAATGCCTTTTTGGCAATGCTGTTTTCACTGTGAAAAGATGTGTAATTTAAATGGATGTATGATATTATTAGTATTATTTGTGGCTACTGACTAGTCATATAGTTTTCAATTTTAGTAGAGTTATTTAGGAGTTAATTACATTGAACTGTAACACTGGTGAATATTTACATCTCCACAAGGATGATATGAGAGGTCACAAAATTCTTATTCTATTTTAATTTTAATCTACATATCTGAATATCCCCAGATCACTGTGGTACAAGTGTTGGACAAGTTATGTTCTCATTTCACCTGAATACTTGTGCAGACTATAAATTTTGGAGGTACCTGAAGGTGCTTACATCGTTATGAACCTTCAAACACAGCTGCGTCTGTTTTAGACATGAACTTATTTTTGTGTGTTTGTCTTTACCAGTCTTTTGGCACTATAGTCCTTTGCAATAAATTATTTAAATAAGGATACTGTCCAATATTGTAGCTGTATAAGGTTTGGAAGAAAACTCAGACCTCATAAAAGAACATATAAAAGTATACGAGTGCAGGATTGGAACAACAAAGGTAAACTTGGAAACTCATAATTTTATGACTTTTGTAATGCATACGTCTCTGTATAGGAGATACACATCCATATATGTCCATACATCATATATTAGACTAAGAAAAAGATCTATGGCAAGTCTATATTCTGAACATTGACATAAAGCCACCTGAGCCCCACTGTTAGTCTACTGTTACATATCCCCCCAGAGCAAAGAAAGGAGCTGTTTAGACAACTGTGAAGAAAATATGTTCTTCTGTTCCTACTGAAAATAGTAAGAAGCACTGAATTTGTAGAGTAAAACACCAATTCTAAAAGGACAAATTCCTCTACAATTGTTAATGGCATATACACATTTAACATACACACGTGTCTGCATTCAGAATATATATGCAAATGCAGATAAATAAAAATGCCCTGAAATCATTCAGTTTTGCTATGTTTCATACATTACCTCTCTGAAATGCCAGTATCTCAAGTTTTCAATAATGAAAATATGTAATAAAAAATGACTGCCATGTCTGTATCCATAAATCACTATTATGTGTCATTTATTTTCTCTTCCAGGAAAATACATGCATTTGATTTTTATACATTGTTATAAATTAGGTGAGAGACTTGTACCTCGCATTGTTCCTGAAATGGATAGTCCTGTTAAAGAATCAGGTTTTCAAAAGGTCTGTTTTTATTGAGCTGTTATGGAACTAATACAGAAGTGTAATTAATATTTTCCTTTTCAGAACAGCTACAAGATTTGTATAAGCTCTATATCTCTTAATAAGTGCATATAACTCTCAAAAATGTACACATATCTAGGTCATGCTAATTACCCACCTTGGGAGGCAAGAATGTTCCTATACTTCTCTACCTAGTTGGTGTACTCTTGAGACCAAAGTCGGAAGAACAGGCTTTAGAAAAACTAAAAATACACTTCCTAGGATCTTAGTCACTAAACTGCTTAAAAAGAAGTCTCTCATGTTGGCAGCCTGTAATTTGTATTATGCAGGAAATAAGACTAGATAATCAAAAACAACCCTTCTGGCCTTGAAGCCTATGAATCACATGTAATGAAGAAATTACTGTGGTAATGTAAGAAAATTGTCAGACTTCAAAAATAGCAGACTCAGTTTTATTTTACTAGGAATAATTTTATCATATTTCTTACATAGATTAAATTATGCATCACTGAGTCCCCCCAAACAACAAATCAAGCTGTAACATTCCTTATGGACTAACTGGAACAAACATGCAAAGCATTCCCTTAAGTCAGAACCTAAAATGAAAACTGAAACATTCATAGAGAAACCTCCAACATGCATGAAAGCATGCATCAAAAGTCATCGATCTTTCTCAAAGTTCTGTCTAGCTCTTCCACAAATAAATTCAACATTTTGCCGTGATCATTTGTTTTATTTATATAAATTTCTTTTATTTTTATTGAATACTACGTGTAATCTAAATTTCAAAAAAAAATATGTCATTCAAGATTTTCATTTTACACAGACTCACATAACACATATAAATAGTTTATGGGAGTCTTCCAGAAATGAGGTTACCATGTTACACAGTGCTTGCTATGCCAGCTAAAGCTGGGCAAAACATTTTTGTCAATTATTTGTGTGCCCACATCAGTACAGCAAAACTGGAGCTGTTCATTTTGTTCTATGATAAAGGGAAAAATGCCTATGCAAAGCTGACAAATTAAACAAAGAACAGAAATTGTGATCTAATTCATAAAATTTTAAAAATCAGAGGCTAAAGCAGTCCATAAGAATGCTATGAATTAGACAGAAGAAAGATACCAGCTTCTTAGGGATTTAATTTAAAGACTGAACCCAGTCTTCTAATATTTTGCTTCTCTTTGAACATTACAATTCAATTGTATATTCACTGCGAGTAAAAGTCTTGTTAGTTGCAGTATGCTCACACAAAAGGAGAGGATGGAATCATAGGCTGTTTTAATGAAGGACTTATTATTCTACATCAGAATGATCTTTATTCATGAAGACTTCAAATACTTCATTAATCTTCAGTTTTACTGTAGCCAGGAAAAGATCCTGTTATTTGCTAAAATTAAAGAAGACAAATGGGAGTTTGCAGTTTCTCCATGAAAAAGTAGGGTTTATTTAATTCAGTAAAGTTAGAATATTTCTAGTCAAAACTTTTCCCTGATAATACATGTAAACCATCAGAAAGAAGGAGAAATACCGATTGCCAATGTACACATCATTAGTACTGTTCAGTTTAACACCTTGTAGGTCAACAGATATTGGGTTTTTAACATACTGTTATTGATTAACAATTCATTAATGTAATGGCTGAAGTATGCAGACAGACAGCTATGTGCCATTGGGAAGAATACAGTAGCTTTATCATTTGGAAAAACAACAACAACAAAACAAACAAACAAAAAGCAAAACAGCAACTATCTGCTACAAGTTTTTTATTTTATTATCTAATTATTCCCTGTATAATATGGAAGCAGCTCTGTGTGTAGTAAATAGGAGGCCTTCTCTTCACCACATCTATCTTCATCTTTTAATCCACCTCTGGCCCTAATAAAGCTGGAACTTACCCATCAGTACACTTTCCCTTTGGGAAAAGCCATAAGCAAGTGGGAAACAGGACACTCAGTCTGCTCTCTTAAGAAAATCCTGAACACTATTTTTTCACATCTCTGGAATGTGTTCAAACTGTACCAGTACCACCAGATGACCAGATTTCAAATATATGTCCATAGTTGCTACTGTGCTACTGTACTGTGAGTGTGCCAACTTCAGATGCTCTGTGAGCAGCTTTCTGCTTGGGTTCAATGTCATCCTTCCCAACTTGCAGCATCTGTTGTTTTCAGATAATTAATTTAGTAGAAGTGTTTCAGAATCAGGCATCCTAAAATGTCACTACAGGGATGCTATCATATTTTTGAAAGCTGAGATACAGAAATTGACAGAAAATACAAACAAACAAAAACTTTTTGTGCTGAAAGAGTTTTCCTGTACACTAGAACCTCTGTGACTTTGACTCATAAGTAAGATTCCTTTATTTTTAGGAGCTCTGAGTGGAGCCCCTTGGAGTACTTCAACATTTGAGCTTATTGAAGAAGGGGTTTTGTCTTTAAATAGGCATTCAGAGGAAAGCCAGATACATAGTAGTGCCAATGAACGTGGTTTTGGAAGAGAATTTTTATCAGTAGGAACAAAGAGGAAAGAAAGAAGAGAAAACTTTGAACCAGGATAAATTGCATTGTGTATTCTTACCTAGATTAGAGTTTCTATTTTGGGTTTCAGTTTTCTTTATGGTTATGTTTGGGTTGTTTTTCTTTTCTTTCTTTCTTTTTTTTTTTTTTTTTTTTTTTTTAAAATTGATTAATGAGCAGGGTTTTTATTATAAAAAAAAAAAAAAAATTCCGGGGTGGAGAAAAAAAAAAAAATTACATAAACAAAAAAAAAAAAAAAA
>CM021733.1:14311130-14399164 GCA_011075105.1 Heteronetta atricapilla
TTTTTTTTTTTTTTTTTTTTTTTTTTTTTTTTTTTTTTTTCAAAGTGAGTAATGAGCAGGGTTTCTATGATCTAAGAACAAAACAATTGCCTGGGTGGAGACAGACAAAACATTTCCTTATCCTAAGTAAAAACCTCAGAGAATATGAGAAGGATGAGTAAAGCTGATAAACTTCACAAAAACTTGATGCATTTCTCATTCCTGTTTCCTAAGGACAAGGCATTTAATTGTAAGACAACATATTTTTCTTTTCTGAAGTACTTTGCTGATTTAATGCATGTGGCATAATGCAAGATGCTTGTGCTGTGAGAGGACAGAGAAGTTTGGCACAAAGTAGTAAGGGGAGCCCTTCCTGGTTTACATGTTCAAAACTTTCCCCTGAAAAGCTAAGAAATTAAGTAGAAAATTATACAGGGAAATTCAGTAGCCCAATATTTAAATATGTTCCTAGACAGATTTGAAAACTGCCTGTGTCTGTAAAGTCTCAGTGATGCCAAGAAGAGCTACAGAAATACACACAAAAGTTGTATTATTCCATTATGTAAATATAACGTAGCTGCACCAAAAAAAGCCTTAAAAAAACATAGTTTTTCCTTTTTTTTTTCTTTTTTTTTTTTTTTCCCCAAATTATCTTATTTTCAGTTAGGACTGACAAGTCTTTAATAAAACCAACCATCCATTCACTTTGCTAGGGCATGAAAAGTTCAGAAGTAATGGGAAGTAAAGGGAACTGGGAAGAGCTGTCAGTGTGGGAGTGCAAAATTCAGAAGTGCAAAACCTGGACCTGGTAATCCTTCAGTATCCCAAGGTCCTTGCTTTTCCTTAGAGCATAATGAAAACTGCTGGCGAGACATGGAAGATCTGCCTAGTGCAAGCTACCTACTTCATCCTTTAATCTTTTAAAAAAAGAACACTGCTTATGCATATTGGTCACTTTTGATATATGATCAGAGTTTAACAATGCTTTATTTTTGTCATGACATTTCAATTCCAATGCTTTTATATCTTCTATTCATAATTGACTTGATAACAAAACTATTTTTATTAATTTCATGGCATTATTTTGCAGGGAGAGAAGAAGGTTTCATTCAGTCATCCTCCTCCCCTCATTGCTATATTTTAACTTTGAAATATCTCTGAAACTAATACTAAATATGTGGGCTTGATAGGATCATCACTGGTATATCAGCAAAGAATCGTTTCAAATATAATGAATTTAATTGAACTGTCTATACTTTATCATGCATGCTTTCAGACCAGTTGAGAAGAAGGATATTTTGAAGTAGGTCCATATCTAGACAAAAAGGCTATTGAAGACAAAAATCCAAGACCTCCAAGTCCTAAGCAGAGGCTTATGGTATTGGCCTAACAAGATTAGGTCCATGGGCAAGATTAAGTAGGAGAGTGCACTTATGCCATCCAGGAGTTTACAGTGGTAGTAAAAGAAATAAAAATCATAAAAAGGCCTAAGAGAAGAGAAAAAAATCACTATGTCTGCCTGTACAAGCTAGAAAGGGATGAGGTAAAACTGTTTTTGAATTCCTTCCTTTAAACAGAGCTTCTGTCCATTTCTACCAAAACTTTCATGAGGTTTTGTATAGTTTAACCTTAAATAAAGGAAAATAGTCAAAATAAAGTCTGGCTCTCCAAAACATAATCATTAGATACGTATTCAGATAGCTTTGTAAAAGTATGTAAAAGGCTCTCCAAAACATAATCATTACATACGTATTCAGATAGCTATGTAAAAGTATGAAGTCTAACGTATGGTTATCTGGTTACTTCTATATGCCTATACCAAAACCACAGTATTAAAAGCATAAAGACCTTGAGGGGCACAAATGCTTCATAATGGTGGAAAAGAATAGAATGTAGAAGAAAAAGGGAACTGCTAGAGCATATGTTATGCCATAAAATAATGTGTTTTAATATAATGTCCAAGCATTTATATTCCCCCTAAATAAAGGCATTTAATTTTTATATCCAAATAAGGATAATGCCAAACAAATAAACAATAAATAAATAATAATAAAAAAAAACACTCTTGAAGTTTAAGTCTAAAAATTTTATGAGGAATTGGTATATAAATGTACAAATGTTACTTGCAGGCATTAAAATGTCTGAAACAGAAGTAGCACTATTTCAGAACTACTTTTTGTATAAATCCAGGAATGATGGCTATATAAAATGACACTAGAACACAATACAGCATGCCAAATGTGTTTAAAATTTATCAGCAAGCTCTCTTTAGTTATCAAGCTGGAGAACAGTTATCCTATTCATTATTGACATCTCCCAGAATTCTTTCAATGGTTCTGTGCAAATAGCTTGTCAGCCTTTTGGCAAATAGGGGTGATTTTCAGTAACATTTTAAAATTCTTCAAATTCAATTATACATCTAGAAGCAGCCAGACTTTCTTAACATTAATTTTAAAGAAAAAAAAATAATAATTCTTTAGTAGTAAAGGCTCTACAGCATTAAAGCTCTACAGCATCTACAGTAGTAAAGGCTCTACGTAAGCACTGCAATACTAGTAGAAATCTAACTTTACTAAAGAGACTGTACCAGTGAGAATTTACAATTCTTGGCTTAGCATACAGGGTTGTTCTACATGTGAAAATATGAAGTGCCTTTGTGTGCTGGGAGATTATTAATGCTGGAAACTCCTGTATCTGTGAAGAAGTTGATGAGCAAAGGTCTAAACTGTGGTTGTTACAACCTAGGTTGTGAATATGCAAAGATCTAAATTTTGGCATTGAACACAAAAATGCTAAGAAGGTACGGCTGTGGCCATAGCCCTGAGCGTGCTTTGGTAGCTTTTGTTTGTTCTCTTTGAATTCAAATCTGTTAAAACATTTTATTTCAAAGTAGCTTAAAAATGTACCTATAATTTTAATGGCACTTAGATATGGACTATTAACCTGAACTTAGAAACACATTTAAATGTGAGATATATTATGATTTGATTAGTATATGAATAGTGGAAAAAGTCTTTATTAGGGCTCTGACTTCTTTACTCATCTGCTGAGAGTCTGGAAAGAATTCTCAGCAATATGTGAAATATTTACATCATAGCTAAAACCAAAGCTGGGAATAACAGTGGGCAGTAACATGGAGCCTTGAGCAGAGTCACTGCCAGGTTGACCCACCACAGACAGCAGAACTACCAGAATGACTGTATAATCTTGCATACTCAATCTTTTATTGTGACTGAGACACATTCAGAAAAGATTTAAGGTTTGGATCAACCAAGAATATGTGGGGTGTAAAATTACTTCCCTTCCAGTACTCAGAAGTTCTCGTCTGCTATTATAAAACCAATAAAAGTGTGAAAATTGAAGTTTGCTGAATAAGGTTCTATGCAGAGCATCACATATCATATAGTCTATATATCATATATCATATAGCATAGCATATAGGCTGGCATATCATATTGTAAAGAAAAATCTGAGGTTTTGCTTTAGCTGTCAAATGTAGCCTTCTGCAAGTGGAGAAAGGTGAGCTTCTAGAATTACAGATCAGCTTGTAATGACTTCACGATACTTTCCTGAAGAAAATACTGTTCGTAAAGAGGATTGGATTGGGGGAAAATGTCTTAAAAATCTACTGATGATTTGCATATGGATTATATTATCAAATGGCAGCTAATATATATTTATTTAACATTGTAATTCCACCTCTTATTATCAAACTATTATCAAACTTATTATCAAACTATTTAGTCTTCAGTGGTCTTAAAGAAAAAAAGCACACACTGCTGTGAGCTGGTGGTCAACAAGTGGTTATATTTCATTAGCTGTTGTATATCGAAATAGGGACAGAGAAGAAAAGCAAGTATTGTTTTCATTGTTTTACTTCTTTTGACTCTGGTAGAAGTGCAGGCAAAGATATGTCAGGCAGTAAGTCCATGGTGGTCAAGAGTTGAAAGAGGCTATCAAAGACAGACCAGTAATTTCAAGAGGCATCTTTCTTCTAAGCAGACATTTTCAACTGGCAGAAGTTCCCGAAGAGTGTTGTTGCTGCCTCTGTGATGAAGTTTGGGTAGAGCTGCTGCTGGGACGCCAATACATGAAACTCAGTACCCTTACACCAGGATTTTTTTTGTATGCCATCTCTTGAGAATAACAACTTCTTGCTCTAAATTTATAAGGGAGGAGAACAAGGATGACTGTGGTATTGTTTATTATAAAATGATTGGATATAATTGTATAAAAACCAATCTTGTGCCATGAAACCAGGATCATGTCAACTACTAATCTGCTCATGTGGTAAACTGTGAGTGCTGTGTTTAACATTGAATTGCTTGTAAAAAAGTAAGAAAAAAAAAAAAAAAAAAAAGCACCTGTTCTCCTTCTTCCAGTCCACAAATATTATTGGCATGCTGATACAGTAGAAATCTGTTTTGTGTTCAGTGATGGTAATGAAAAGGGTCATCAATACAGATAATACTAGCATTGATTTAATATATATATATATATATCTTTTTTTTTCATTTGCACTATTGCTTTGCCATAACACCTTTTAAACACCTTTCTGTGTTTAATCATGCATTGCTCTTCTCCACTGTTGAGATATGAAAATATATGTCCTTCAATATATGCCTTGAAATAGCCAATAGCTGCTAAAGGAATGTTTTTAGCTTATTGCTAAGACTGTAAGACTTTTGGGTATATTATGTCATGAAAGAATACATTAAGCTATGGGATAATCGAGAAAAATGTGTAGTTTTTAAATGTTTGTAATAAATTGATTAATCATTATCTATGTAATGAAGCAGTAATTAAATAGCAGAAAGTCACTAATTTTTTGTTTACATAAATGCCTTTTTAGTGGCATTATTTCAGGAAATTAATTCCTTTTTGAAATGAATAAATCTATATTTACAGTCAGATTCCTTTTTATAACTGACATATAGTAACCTTTATTTACAGAAAAGAAAGTCTCAGACTAGGACCTCTGTGTCTTAGCATCCTGAACACTTCAAAATGTACAAAACAGATGTATCAGAACATTAAATATATTGAAATTTTCTCTCTGAGCTTTATGGAGTAGTCCTAACTCTACTTTAAATGAATAATTTGTCTGTAATCTTATTTATTGGTTACATACAAACAAGCAATATCCTAGCCTTACTGAAGTCCATGGCAAAACTCCTATTAATTAAAATGAGGTTTGTTGTTACTGTTTTTAATGTTACAGATTTTATGGATTTAAAAAACACATATATTATAATTTTTCTCTTTATTTTTTCATATGTATATAAATTTATATATATACATATATATATACTTACATATAAGTATATAACAAGAAAATTAATGTTCAGCAGTTGCAGTATTTACAAAAGCATGCACAAACTACCCTAGTAACAAAAACACGGTAGGTCACAAATTTACGGCAGGGAAAGAATTAGATGATTTTGTGGAATTATCAAGTTCAAAAAGTTATATAAATTATTTCTTAATCAAAGAGACTAAGAAGTTATTGTTAATTACTACATTCAAATCAGAATGCAGATAAAGATACAATATTATATTATTTAAAATATGGCTTTAATATTGACAATACAGAGATGAAATTGCTTTTAGAGCTCGGAATATGTTCTTGTTAAGATGAAGTTGCTGAGAGTTAGCTGACTCTTGGTTCTGGTTATCTATTCTTTTCCTGAAAGCAGTTGCAGTCAACCAAGAAGGGCTGTGGTGTATGATGCAAGGAAAAACATCGTTGTGCTAAGCAAGTATTCAATGTTCCAGTGCTATAAACTTGAAAACTTTAACTATGGCTTTTCATCTGAATAACTTGTATCCTTTTTTTTTTTTTTCAAAAAAAAATATATATATATATTATTATTATTCTTTAAAGAGGTGGTTTCAAGAAAAAGAAATATGTAATTTATAAGATGTCTGAGCAGTTCAATCTTATAATATGGGAATAACGAAATGACTTTTAGGTCTTGCAACCCAAAGCCAAGTTACTATATTTGATGTTTGCATCTTTCCCATTTGGATTTTCTATGGAAAAGGAACAGCAAAACTTTGATTAATGTGGGTGGATGTTGGTTCACAATTCACATCTGCTTCAACCTGAAATCGTAGCAGTGGCATTAGGCACATGTGAGCAGTAATAAGGCTTTCAAAATATTTTCTATGCAAGGATGGTGTCCTGGTTTCAGTTGGGACAGAGTTGTTTTTCCTCCTAATGGCTGATGAGGTACTGTGTTTTGGATTGGGATGAGAAGAGTGCTGATAACATGCTGGTGTTTTAATTGCTGCAGAGCAGTGCTTACACTAAGCCAAGGACTTTTCAGCTCCTCACTCTGTCCTGCCAGTGGGCAGGCTGGGGGGGCAGCAACAGCTGGGAGGGGACAGACCCAGGACAGCTGACCCAAACTGGCCAAAGGGGTATTCCATACCATCTGACGTCATGCTGAACAATATATAGGGGTGGCTAGCTGGGGTGGGGGGCCAGCTGCTCGGGGTTGGTCTGGGCATCGGTCAGCGGGTGGTGAGCAATTGCATTGTGCATCACTTGTTTGTACATATTATTATTATTATTATTATCATTATCATTATTATTATTATTATTTTCTCTCTTAAATAAACTGTCTTTATCTCAACCCACAGGCTTCACTTTCCCGTTTCTCTCCCCCATCCCAGAGAGGGAGGGAGGAGGGTGAGTGAACGGCTGTGGGGCGTTTAGCTGCCGGCTGGGTTAAACCACCACAGATGGAAAGCTGCAGTTGTCGTTTACAGACTTTTTGTATTGTTCTTTAATTTGTGTGTGATTTTTTTTTCAGTGCTGATTGAGACTTTTAACACTGAGATCTTAGCTACATATTTACAAAGCCCTATGTTCATGTAAACAATTAGAAGGCAAATGGGTGAATCTAAGAGCAGACAGCTAACAGGTAGATTATATGGAACATTGTACTGTTTCATGAACTCTATCAAGAGGTAATTCAATGCCAGTTGAATTTAGAGCTACATGAAAGATACTTATGACAAATTATGTGACAACGAATGTCCCATTACTGCATCCAGAGATTTATGTGAAGTGCTTCTTCAGAGAGGCCCTTCTCTGTTGTACTGTAATGTAAAGTGGTGCCAGGAAGCCTATAGGTCAGCTGGAATACGTACCAGAAAACTGGCTACAACAGTACTTCTTTATTTTTATTTTTTATTATTATTTTTTTGGTCATCAGAATCTTTTGAAAGGGTACAGTAAAGCTGGAAAATTGCTGTCTTGTGCTTACAATGCATTTCTCTCTGGTTGTTGGGTTTGTTTGTTCGTTTCTGCCTAATGAAGTTACTTGGAATTCAAAAGTGCTTAGATGAGGAGGTGGATCTGCAGATAATTTTGACTTTCTGTCCTTATTAAGATCATATGCTATATTTATTATGAAAGTACACCAGTGCCTTTCATTCCTCTAATTATTATCAAAAACTCAGTTCTATTTGAACAGGTTATTTCTGAAGAATGTAAATTCTATTGCTGACATTTCAAAGACATTTTCTCAAGATACATGGCTAATAGTCATCCTAACCTAGGAGGAAAAAACTTTGAAATCAAGCTACATCAGGATGTATAATTCCGTTATTGAATCCATGCCTGAGTTACACTTACACTCCTATATGAGGAGAAAAAAAAAAAAAAAAAAGAAAAAGAAAAAGAAAAGGTTCTTTTTATGGTGCAGTTTCATGAGGTTACTTGTGGACTTTGCTTACATTCATTAAGCCAGTATTGTGAATGTTCTGAAAGCCTAAAGGTCATTTAAATCATTTAAAATAACTTCCTCTAGATTTATACAGGTTGAAAGGAGAATAAAAAAGGCATTAGGAAAATAAGAACCTCAACATAGTATTTTGAAAGTTTGTGATTTGTAGGAATTTGCATACTTTCATTTAATTCCTGGAGATTTTGTTTTGTATGCTTTTTCAAAATAAGAAATGACATTTGGGGAAAAAAAAAAGAAAAAAAAAGAAAAAAAAAAAAGAAAAAAAAAGAAAAAAAAAAGAGAGACATCAGTATTAAAGATCTATTACCATTCTTTTTTTTTTTTTTTTTTTTTTTCTCCATGTGTGATTGATAGAGATGGAAAAAAAGTTACTGATCCAAGCAAGAGATAAATAGGAGGAGTCATTCACAATTAGACATTCAGTAGAAAATAACATGAATTAAATTAACCTGGAGCACTTGAGGCAGTTTGCCTGATAACCTTGCTCTCAAAGATGTTTTAAGTTTAATAAATTATGTGGAAAAAAGGGAGTCCTGAGAATTATTAAAGATATGCTCTCTAGGTTGCACCATAATTCCGTTTGTAATCACTTATCAGTATAGCTTTTATGCTTTCAGATTGTACGGATTTATTTCAAAAGGCAATGGTCACACCGCTTTTATTAGTTTTACTTCTAAAGGTCATGTTGTCAAAAATAAGCATTGATTTTAGGTTTAATATTTTATAAAGGTTTTTGAAATACAATGTGGGAAAAGCTGATATTGTTGCTTTCCCTATGGTAATTTAAGGTTGGGAAGTTTTACTGATTAAGCCCTTCATTTTGATTTTAAACATTTGCATTTAAAAGGTAACTTCTTTGACTGGTAATAAATGAGGTATTGGTTGTATTTAATTACTCCTATGCATTGGGGTGTCACAGCAGACCCAAAAGATAGTACATGCTGTCACATTTGGGATGATGGATTTTATAAAACTGCGTTGCATAAAGACAAACTCTTTTGTGCTACCTTGCAAGGTTGCCATGGTGATAGAGCACTGCTACATGGGAATCTCACTTTTCTGGTGATGTTAGATACTGAACCCAAAGCTGCTTCTTTCGATAGTTCTTAAAGCTCACTTTTAATATGATACCGATTTGCAAAAACTTATGATTCATCTTTTGTATCTCTGTTTTCTCAGAAATACTTTTTTTGGTGCTGTCAAAGCTAAAGCACTAAACATGTTAACTTACCAGGTTCTGAACACAGTAGAGAGTCTAAGCATTATCTTACTTTATGTTCTATACCACTGGTCAATTTAGGATATGTTTTGCAAGTCTGTAATTTCTCAAAGAAAGATTTCAGGAATTTGTAGCCTATGGAAATATTTTTATGATGGGAAATCATCAAAATCAATATGTTGCAGAGGGATGAATACTGTATAATTTTTAAGATTTTTTTTTAACAAAATCAATTTAAATATTAAATGTATGGAAAATAGTTACAGCGTTGTTTTTATTTTTACAGAGAAAAACACATTTTTGGTGGAGTTATCACGTATTTCTCTGTAATATGTGATGTATTTTTATTATCCTGTGTAAATGAGAAATCAAAAGGGAACTTCAGTTGATTCTGGCATTTGCAAGCCACTTGTTTTGTTCGTCTTTACAAATAAAACTGACTGGCATGGAAACCCTTACTCTTTGCCATAACTGCACATTTCTGAATGTTTGGCTGTAGATGAATCAGCCAGGACTATAATATACAGAGGATACATCCAACTCCTGGACACATGGCAGAAAGTATATACGGGAATGTAAATCATACCATTTAGTATCCAGTCAGAGCTATCTAGCTATGCTAATGAAATTCATGCAACAAGAATATTTTTCAGAAGGAAGGATCTCTTGCTGTTTTCAAATGAAAACAGCTAAAATAAAATGCTTTCCTGAGGAAAGTGCTGGAAATTATCCTGCATGTTTTTTTGCCCCATTCATATTGAATGCTCACCCAGTGTGCTGCTGTGTTTGTTCAGAGTATCTAGTAGAAAGACTGGAAAACATTTCACAAATGACTGAGCCAACTGAGAGCTGGTGTTGGAAGATGTGAGAGCCTCTTCCTGCATGCCTCTGTATGGGGAAAGATGGCAACGTGTGCAGAGTGATAATTAAACAGACTTCCTTCTGTTCCTGTCTCCCATTTGACGTTATCTTGGAACAGAAAGATCAAAATAGCCTAAAAAGGGATGTCTGGGGAGGAATTCAATGAAGTAAGGGAAGATTTTTTCTTCTTCTTTACTAGCGAAGATTTAAGCAAATAGATGACAGAAAATTCTATTCCTTCAAAAATTAGTGTTTAAATTCATTGAAGATATGTCTTTGTACCAGTAAAATCCTTTGCTGTATTCTCCTGTATACGTATACATATTCTCCTCCTTTTGCTAAAATACATGCTGGTAAGATTTACATGGGTCTGACCCTTTTTTCTTGCTGTCCTCCCTAAAATTAAATAGGTTATCAAATGTTTACATTGTGATGCTTCCTTGAAGAGTTAAAAGCTACTCAGCAGGCAGCATGCTAAATATTCATATTTTGTAAATGCAGACTAAGAACTTCATAAAGTCTTTCTTCACAAGGTGTGGGATTTTTTGTTTTCTTTTATCTTGTTAAGTGATACTAGATGTCAGAATGTGCTGTGGCCTCATCAGAGTTTCAACTTATTTTCCTGTTTAAGATTTTCTTAATAATTTTCTAAAAAGCAAATTTAAACTAAAATATCAAAAGTAAGTATGTTTTTATGGAAGCTGTTAAACTAGCATTACTTCTGTTTTCATATGTAGTGAGTAATAACAACAGACTTCAACATTTTGCTTCAAAATATTTCTAAATTTGAGAATTTCAGGATAACATGTATAAATTTCATAATTGGTGATAGAGTTCATTGCTATACTTAAGATACTTCTTCATTATTGACAGTGCTACTCGAGGGGAAGGGAAGATCTGGTGAAGAAGACTTTGAAAAGGTCTCACACTCATATTGCTTTGCTTAGTCTGTATGATGGTGATAATTCCTCATTTTATGCAAATATTCAGCTATATATAGACCTTCATGCTCCAAAACACCTGTTGATTAAGAGAAGAGTTTGTCCTGGCAGTCTGTTGAAACATTGATACCAGATCTCTCTCCTTCAGAGATGAAACATTCCCCTGATTAATATCTTCAACATATGGAATCTATATGACATTTTATCTTGGATCCAAGGTTATTTTGCCAAATGCTGCCTCCAGCCACATACATAAAAGGTAGTTCCCAATAGTTCCCAATTGTGGAAAATGCAAGGAAAAAAAAAAAAAAAAAAAGTTTTGTTTTGTTTTGTTTTTTCCTCCTGTTTGGCCCATGCTATCCACTTTGGTTATCCTACTGCAGTAAGATCCCAAACTTCCTTCATCTTCACAATATATAGGACACCCATCAGCAGCAGAAAATATGTTGCTATTGGCAATTCAGTTCTGTCTGATGAGTATATAGGCAAATGTACAATACCACAAGCCAGAGAGAGAAGATTATTTTTTTTTCTTTTTTTTTTTTTTTTTTAAATCAGCAGTTCCTTACTCTCATAAAATATTCCTAACCTAATTTTTTTAACAGCAGCATTTTTTTCCACATGAATGAGTAGTAGAAAAATCCCTCTGATTGCAGTTACAAGCTATACCCAGAAATCATGCAATACTAACACTGTAAATAAAATACAATTAAATGTATGCAAGAGTTTAAATGCCCCAGTAAAATACTTTTTTATTTTGCTGTGCTCACTCACTGAAGTGTGTACATGAGTTCTCACCCTTTTGTCTCCATCCCTGCAATAAGGATGTCATTCTTTTCAAAAATAATGATTTCAGCCATGACTTGTAAGCTGCATACCAATTTCACTCCAAAGTTTTACAATAAGCGGGTCTCTCACTTTGCACATGCTGACAGGAGTCTTGTGACAGGAATGTAGTGTGACACTGGTAGATACCTCTTATGGGTAGCACTAAGTTGCAGGGCTTTTTCATTGCACTTTTAAGAACTCTGTGCTATATTTTAATATAGCACTTACTAATGGACCTTAAGAAACCTACACAAGCACTCTCATGGCTGAAGAAGAAAAAAGGGAGAATAATAATAATAATAATAAAAACAGATTTAGATAACATTCTGTGTAAATTAATGTTTTCTTCAAGTATGTTTCTGAGTATGGCTTAGAAAGTAATCCAACACCTCAAAGGAGGGACAAAAATTGTCCCCTTTTTCTCATGCAAACTTAAAATTATATCTGAACAGCGCAGTTGAGTCAGAAAGGAGCTGACTTTTAAAGTTGTCTCAGATGTGATTATTTTATGATACCTTTTGTATTTGTTGGGTTTTGACTTTGATCTGAAGTGAGAAGTGTGACAGATAGTCAGCTTATGAAGTGCTCTGTAAAGTGATTCTATTAAAAAATTAGAAAAGCCAATGAAAATAGTGGGTTTTATTTTTTGTTGTTACTGGT
This sequence comes from Heteronetta atricapilla, assembly GCA_011075105.1. Classification (NCBI taxonomy): domain Eukaryota; kingdom Metazoa; phylum Chordata; class Aves; order Anseriformes; family Anatidae; genus Heteronetta; species Heteronetta atricapilla. The sequence continues at coordinate 14,323,376 of CM021733.1, forward strand.
AATGGATGCTTATATACTGTGATGCAAAAAAAGGAACCAAAAATAATACCCATTTAAACATAGGATCATCTTAAATTGTCATTGAAAAAACTTCTACAGACAGATTTTTATGTCAGTGTTTTGGGTTGAATTTTCAAAAATTTTCAAAACTGACATGTCTTTGGACATCATGAGAAGTAGGCCAAGGAGACCAACTGAAATAGTTCTGTTGGTTCTTTACTGAGTAATGTACTTAGTAATGTAGAATCAGCATGTTGTAGGCCCACAACAGAGCAACAAAATTTAAAATCTTTAGAATTGCTCTATGTCTTTCTGATCAAAATATAATTTCCACTCCACAGGGTGTGTTTTCAAAACCTTTTTTCATCTCATGGAAACTGGGATTTAAAAATTTCCTGTGACCCATTCTGTTAATGTTGTCCATTACTGAAATAGTGTTGATGTGAGATTCATTGAATCCTAATCAAAAAAAGGATATAAATCTGGATGCAATCTGCAGTCTTCTTGAGCATGTATCTTCACAAGCACCACATGCTTAATTTTGAACATCACATCTGCCACAGGGACTTGCCTCACCACACTGCATTGTAGAATTGGCTCCTACATTTGTAAAATGTACCCTGGGCAAAGAAAGTTGCTAGTATAGTAGGAAATGCAGTACAATATTATATATGTTACACATTTTTTAACAGAATATCGACAGTACTTTCTTGAAGACTCTGATTTCTGGATTGGAATTTAAAAATTAAATCAAGCAAGATGTGGTCTAGAACAAGTCACTTAAGTAACCATTATGGCTAGGTAACAGAAAGAGTTCTGAGAAGTCATTGAGAGTATGCAAAACTAACTCATGAATCTTCATGGTTTTTTTTAGATCATGAAACTCAATATGCAGTAGGAAATGGAGAGTTACATTCTGTTTAACACTGATTCACATTCAAAGGACAATCAAGGGAAAATCAAAGATGGAAGAAAAAGATATTCTTAAACTGTTTCATTAAGTTAGCCTTCAAGGGAAGGAATGTGGCTTTCTAATCTTGTATTCTTTCCTTCCCCTTGAAGGATGTTTATTTACTTTTGTTATAAGATGATACTTTTGCTGTACTGCTTTGTTATATTTTTTTATATTTTTAGTAAATATTGTTATTCTTATTTGTATTAGTATAAATTTAGTTACATTTCATTACTGTTCATAATAACTGAGAGAATATAAACATTATTAATTTCTAATCTATCTTTCCATGAATATGGAAAGATGTATAGCTTCCTTTCTACAATGAAAAAAGTATGTGGACCATTTGACTCCTGTCTGTAAATGAGACATATGAGACAGCAGTCATATTTGTGGAGTAATAAATATTCTTTCTTAGCAATAAATGTGTGTGCTGTGGTGTATTTAGGATATCATTAAAGTGAGTTTTTGTAACAGTAACAAAAGCAGTAGATTAATGTGACACTGCCTCTCATTTTATGGCAAGCAAGATTGTCCACCTAACTATAACCAATATTCTATTGTCCTCTGATTGCTTTAAATTGCTGATGCAGTTATATCGAGCTTGTTTTACAAGAACAGTATTTCCCATCTTGGTCTCACTGAAAATCAGAGCAGAGACTTCCTCCCTTCTTCCAACTCAAATCGAACTGAAGCATACAAGGACAAAAAGAAAACAGCAGTCAGTTTTTCAGGATCTTTATGGCCTGAAATAATTCATCGTATGTTACATCTATCTACAAAAATAGAAAGTGATACAATGCTATTTTTTGTAGTGCAAAAAATGCATTGAGGTCATTACAAATTCTTTCAAGGAAAGGTCTTTGTTAGTTCTTAACTGTATGGAACATAGTTATGCTGATTTCTTGGCAGATAGCTTAATTGTTTCCTTTTTAAAAAAAAAAAAAAAAAAAAAAAAAGAACAAAACAACCAAAAGCCTCAACCCCACAATATGATGCTATGATTTGAATATATATATATATATATATATATTGGCATAGATATATGCCAATATGTGGCATAGATTTTTTTATTTTATATGCTAAGATGCTGAAGGAAACTTACAGAGTTTTCCTGTTAGCTTAACTAATAGATGATGTAGCCAGCTGCACAGCTTCTTCTAATAAAAAGTATTTGAATTGACCATGACATACGAGTACATTATTCAACTGTCTAAGAGCCTGTTTGCATTAACATCTACCTAAGTAAAGAAATAAGAGCTTTTATTATTATTATTATTATTATTATTATTATTATTTATTTATTTATTTATTTATTTTTAGTATACATTGGGATCTAAAAAGATACTTTTTTTCATTTCTTGTTTATGGGCTAAATTACTACTTTGATGAAGCAATTCACAAGCACTTTGTAGGACAGACTTTTTTTTTTTTTTTTTTTCTTTTTGACATGCTCCTGCAGACAGTTCTTCAGAAACATGTACTGCTATACAAGATTTTACATTTTTTGAGGTCTTTTAAGACTCAGACAGTTGCAGGCAAATGAGGTTTATATGAAATTCCACCTAATAATGAACTTTCAGTATTCAGGGTAGTTCTCATATACTTCAGTATATATACTTCTCTGTATATTTCAGTATACTTCTTTCTTTCCCTGTTTCACAACAATATGGTAATATTCTCATTTTCTTAATGAATATTTAGCCATCTTAATTTGGGCTTTTGGTTAAGACAGATATATCTGTAGAATTGTATGATATTATTTCAAGTCATGCGTATTTTATTTATATCTTTCCTAACTTGAAGTTCCACAGCCATATGTTTCAGCCATGTATCAGCAGGGCTGAGCATCTGTTCTCTAAAAAGATGAGGTAGTTTTTGAGAAGCTGTAAGTGATAAAACCATATTCAAATCCAAATCCTTTATATCTTGAATGTCCACACATTTACTGAATTTAACTGGCAGCACAATTTGGTCTTCTTACTTCCTTGTGTAAAACTTCCATGGTAGCTAGAAGGTTTGAAATGAATCTGATCTCAGATACGGTCCCACATTTTGACAATGTGTATTAAAATTAACACAGTGATCCAGGTCTAAATAAGCTGTAGCTAAAATTTTGTCTCTCAGACTGTCATTCAGTTGCCACTTGCAATCAGGGCTATGTGACCAAACCTCAAGGTTTGGATTGCTGTTTCTTGAAACCTTACTTAAACTGTATCCAAAACAGCAGTGTTAGCTATCATTGCAATCACATAAAAGTAGATTGGTGGAAGTGTGATTTACTGCAACCACATAAAGAAGCATTTTGTTATCTATATGTGGGATACATAAGTATCCCAGACTAGCACTTAGCTATAGAGGAATGAAAGAAATCACCATGACTACCTCTTGCACACAAGTATATGGAAAAGTGCAGCACCTGAGAGGAAGCTAAAATTCCATATATCACTCTAAGTAATAAGGAAAGGGTGGAACAAATAAATATTTTGTAAGATGACATGATCTAGTTCCTATTCAACTGGAAGGACAGTAGAGTCAGTATTCTCTTTTCAGATTTGTAATGCTGCAATAAAGATGCTTTTTGCAGAAATGAGTCACTTTCTATAAAATGTGGTATTCTTAATAACAAACTAATTTGATAACATTTAGTTTCTAAATATACTATCAGATAGTAAATATGCTTTTTAAATTTTGCTTCATTTATTTGTGTGAAATCAATGCATTACTTGGATTTTTTTTTTTTTTTTTTTTTTTTTTTTTTTTACTAATGCTAAATATGTGCTCTGAAGAAAAGACTGTACATTAAACTTAATATTTGTCTCATTTACTGGACTTTGAAGACACTCCCTTTCATGACAGTTATTGTCAGTTCAGCATCATTTTTTCATAGCCTTTTATAAATCTTTCATGACCTGTCTCCAGGGAAAGAGGGAATAGAAATCATTTAAGACAACATGCAGTATTTTTCAGACTGTATGTTGCAAGAGCAGACCTCAAACAACATAGGAGATATTAACCTTTCAGTACAGCTGTTTACCAGATGATATATTAAAGGGGAAGTGCTCATTGTCTGAGTTGTATACTGTCTAGATTTTACATTTAAATAACTTCTCAGTTTAGGCCTTCACAATAGTGGGGAAGCTCTCATGATACATTCCAAAATATTAATTTGGCCACCATTTCTTCTCAAATTTCCCTAATTTTATCCCTGGCAATATATATATATATATTTTTCAGGTAAGCCTACATGTGTATGTAGTACACAAAACCTCCACACTGAAGCATTGTTTTTGCAGTACTAACTACCCAACCCAGATAGCGATAACTATTAGTAAAATCATCATAATTAAAATATCTAGACTACTTGATTCTGTTGACATTAGACTTCTCAACTGGTTTTGTTAAACACTGATAACTTACTGGAAACAAATATTAATGCCCCTCGTACAGATGAAAATCATGTGAAGCCAGTATTGAAGCTGTAATTTCAAAGTGGGAATTTGCAAATTTATCTCAGAGGCTTCAGATCTATCTGAGAAATTCATCCCTATCCTCAGAAATGATAATCAATTATATTTTCTATGTAAAATTTGCTTTTCAGGAAAAAATAAAAATTCCCTTACAATGTAGCTGTGATTTAGGTTTATAACTAATGAGGCATAGATCAGAAAAGATGAAAAGATGCAAAGTGTTCTTTAAAGTTTGGGGGTGCTGAAGTCCTAAAAAGGAACTCAGTCCTAAAATGGAAGTCAGGGCAGATCATACATGCAAGAGTACTCAAGCTAGCCAAAAATAAATGCATAGAAGAGGAACAGATGTGAAATTTCCTGCTCTAGAAAGTTTAAGTAACCTGATGCAGTACAGTACTAGGCTCCAATGTGAGATCTTTAAAGTCTGTAACAGTGTTCTTGTTTTAGGCATAAAGGTTATTATATTTTATTTTGTTTGGAAGTAGGATAACAACTTCAATGCATTGCTAACTAGCAGGAGAATACATCTGCCTCTCGTGTTTATGTGTACTTATGAGCAACAGAGTGGTGCATATGGTCTTTCAGTCTTTCTAACTGTTCATGATTTTCCATGGAATTGGGTGAAAAGAGTATTTCTTGCTAATTTAGTTCAAAAACCTGTTTCTGTGCTAAATATTTAAAAGTCAATGATTTTTCCAATTTATTTCTTGTTTCTTCTTTTTAATCCCGTGTCTTTTAAAGTCTCTTGTAGGGGTTTCCAGCTTTTTTTCTTTGTGCATGAGAGTTTCACATTTACTATTTGTAAAGACAAATGAGGTATTTATACAGTATATCAGGGGAATCACAGTTGGCAAGTGTGCTGAGTTGGTGAGTTTTGAGCCTTACTGTGGTGTAAACTTGCATTGAGCATGGGTCCCATCAAAGGCTTTGGGAGCCCACTGGGGAGGGCTGCTAAGTCCTGCCTGCCAAGAGAAGGACATCAGCAGGTAACCAAGAATGTGAATGTTGCTGGGTTGCCCTGGGCCTCTGCTGCAGGCCTATCTTCATCCAAAACAGAACAGAGGAATGAACTGTTGAAGTGTTTTCATCTACTAAATGTGAAATATTTCCTTAATTTCCCACATCTTCAATGTTTATGTGTTGTCTAAGGAAACATATATAGGAGTGTAGCTTGTAGTCATAATCATTGCTCTATATGGAACTTGTGATGAAAGTTGGTCACTGAAGAATGTCAGGTACTAGGAGTCATAAACATGTAAAGTACTGTTGATTGTGATTGTACTTGCATGTGTGCCCAAATTTAGGATATTGTCATTAGCTGTCAAAAACTACTTGTTTCCAAATAGCTCAGCAAAGGAGAACAAAAGCAATACAATGTGAAAACGTTGAAGTAAACAGAAGTTAAAGTATTTGTGCTGAAAAATAGGAAATCTTGCCATAAAAGACACACATGCATCATTTGCATAGTAGTATGGGCACACGTCTGTTTTCTGGACATTAACTGTTACTCTGAGTTCAGTAAAAGAGAATAAGAGAATATTAAATGCAGTATGTTCTTACTTTAAAATAAATTTTGAACCGTCTGTTCTTTTACATGACAAAGTGGTATGCTTTTTCTTTAATGCTAGAAGTCCAATAACTTGATACAAAATATAGCCTTATAATTCAGTAATAAGCGAACTATTAAAGTTCCTGAAAGATGGAAAAGATTAAAGTTCCTTTAATACTGGAACTATTTATAAAAGAATGTGTTCTCTCTTTCTATTCCACTTCTCCCTGAATTTTCAGAGAGGTATAAAAACTATTTCCACTGAAAATGTTACTAGTCTTCGCTCATTTTCAGAATTATCTTATCCTTTGATGTTATGGGCAGAAAAGAAATAGTGGACTTCTGGGGCATACTCTGTTTGCTGAAAGAGTTTTGCATGTTTGTTTTAAATCAGTTTCTTCCATGATTTAAGGATATCTTAGGAAGAATATTTATCCCTTTCTTATCATTTTCTTATCCTTTTTATACAATAAGGTGACTGTATACAAAAGTGTCATTATACAAAAATAAAATACAGCCTCTTGTCTCTTATAATTAGTGATAATGTAAGAACTGAAACAGACATCTGGATTGAAAGGTAAGTTTAAGAATCATGGTATAAAGTGATGATGAAGGTTGTTTTCCTTGTTGGTATCTCAAAACAGAGGTTCATGCCTAAACACCTTCTGAAGACTTAAGCAAAGGACCATTTGGCTCTACTTACAGAATTGTTTTACTATACCTACATTGTGTAAAAGATCAGAAACTACCAATACATTATAGCATTATATCAGGATGATAAGGAAAATATTATATAGGAATATTTATATTTCCTATAATAATATTATAGGAATATTAATAGGAATGCAGACACAGTTCCCAGAAACAACAGGCCCAGACAAAAAAAAAAAAAAAAAAAAAAAAAAAAAAATTAAAAAAAAACTTTTCTGGACAAAGCATAACTAATTTGGGTACAAGAAATCACTGATGCAGATAATTTCCTCCCAATTTTGACAAGGTAATTTTGACAAGGTAATTTTTTTTCATCTCAAGGAGCAGGTGGGACATATATGTATCATCCTATATGTATCATGATTTTGTAAAAAATGTAAAAGAGTTGGGCTGTGTAGTTGTCAACTACATTTTCCAAGACTAGAATTTCTGTTTCCCATGTGCAGATTTTCCCTCTCGTTATGAGGATTTAATGTATGTCCAGAAAGTCAACAACTCTTCTGGTTCTCATGTAGGCTTTTCTGATAACTTAAAATCTGGTATTTCTCCAGATTTTTAACTTTTGAAGAAAATTCAAGAGTTTGCATCATGCATATATGAAGTAATTCCAAAAGTAACTTTTAAAAAAACACACTTCATAAAACAATTGCACTTTGATGATGAAAGCAAAATTTTATGTGACAGAAACAATTCTCAAGCATAGAACTGATTCTGATCAGGCACTAGTCAAGACCTACAATACATAACTCTGGGATATAAGAGTGGAGAAGAAATATTAAAAATAAATTAAAAAACTAGGACATACATAGTATTGAATCATAATAATAAAAAGAAGAGGAGAAGCCATCTATGTTCTGTTTCTTTATAAATGTATAACTATCCAGCTGTCACCTTGCCAATACTGAGCATAGTCTTCAGGCTATCAGGAAAATCTGTACCAAATATTAAATTATTAATTTATTGGAATTATTTATTGACAAAAACTGTTCATGTCTGATTTCAAAAACTTTCAGAAATTCTGAATAGTGTGTAGCTACTCTTAAAGTCAGTGTAATCCTTGTGTCTCTGTTAGCACAAAAAAAAAAAAAAAAAAAAAAAAAAAAGAGTATGGCAAAGCTTTTTCTCCTAATTTTTATCATGAAAGATAGAAACTGCTTGTTTTTTTCTCTCATCAGTGAAGTTAATTATTCAACAAAGATGCCCTGGTTGACTACAAACTGGCCCCTTCTTGAACATTAACATGCCTTGTTCCCTGAAGATACGTGCATTTTTACTACCTCAAGAATCTTCCAATTGCAAAAGTTTCTCTTCCTGCCTGATGCGAATCCTCAGTGCATCAAAATAAACTCATGAAACTCAGCTTTCCCAAACTGCATAACCGTTAAACACTTGCTAACCTCTCCAATTATTTGTCTATCTATTTCAGTAGGAATTGCTTCCTACTGTGTTTTTACAGTGTCCAGAATAGCTCAGAGAACATCCTAAATGCTAGCATTACAAAAATTGTAATTAGTTTATCAAATGTTTTTTATGTGGTACTTCAAATTATTTTTATGGCAACTTGATATGAGAAAAGATTAAAAAAAAATACTCTCTCAAATATATTATCTATGTATCTACTTTTTTTGTCCTTTAGACAGTAATTTTAACCTCAGGGTAGAAAATAAATGTTGTAAATTAATTTACATTCTGCAGACAGGAAGGTGTGACAAGACCTCTGACTGGCTTTGGACTTATTAATGGCCTCTGTTGACCTCTGAGGATACAGTTCGTTCAGAAAAGCCCACATGTTAATAAAAGAGCAAGACTTCATGTTGCTTGAAAGCAAAATCAAAATGATCCTATAAGATTAACAATAAGTAAGAAATAGCAGGGGGAGAAAAGAAAATCAGTGGAAAAAAAGTCTTGTTTAGAGAAGAAAAGGTTGCTGTGTTTTTTGAACTGACTAATATTCAGACTGAGAGAAGAGCATAAATTTTATCAGGAAATGCAAACACTTCAGTGGAAGACAAGACTTGTACCTTTTTTAATAACGATGATTTCAGCTGGAATTAGTGGGTTACTCCCAATTCATTCTAGCCAAGGCCAAGATCCAAGTCATAAATATATTACAGTTTTTTTTTTTTTTTTTTTGGTTTCTACTACAACTTAATTGACCTTTACCTCAACAGATATGCATATATGTATATAAATATATATATATATATTTTAACTAAGGCTTTTTCTATTTTCCAATTAGACATGTTTGATAGTTTTCCATTGATATATGTCTGTGTGACTGAAAGTTGGTTTTTAATTTATATTAGATATAAAATCACTGTAAAACTGCAAGCTGCACAAATGGAAAATGAAGATTCCATTTACAGAAATGTTAAATTGAGATGACCATTTACATGAGACAATCAGCCTTCATAAAATATGGTATCTCTCCCTTCCCAAAGGGAACGTGAACTTGCTATAGTGGTCAATTATCTCTTCATAATGACCAATTCATTAGGTGTTAGAATTTAATTAAAAAAAAAAAAAAAAAAAAAAAAAAAGCTGTAGTAAAAACTGAACAAACAGCAATGATTAGATTCACTTCATTCTAAAAACAAGACTTAATTAAATTTTAACCTTGCTTCTTTCATTTAATACATGAACTTCATGTAAATGCATATTAACAAGTTTCACCATATCACAGCTATGTTGTTCCTTTTATACCATTCAGGAGCTGAAACAATCAGTGGTCTTTTTATTCAGTTTCAGACTAAAAAGAAATACAAGTTAGAAGAGAAAACAAAAATCAGGTTTCTAGATTTCAAATATATAAAAGAAGAGATGCCATTCAGAGGACCAGGACAGGCTAGAGAAGTGGGCCCATGTGGATCTAACGAGGTTCAACAAGTCTAAGTGCAAGGAGCTGCACCTGGATTAGTCCAATCCCAGACATCAGTTCAGACTGGGAAAAGAACAAATTGAGAGCTGCCCTGCAGAGAAGGACTTGGTGGTTCTAGTGGATGAAAAGCTCAACATGAGCTGGCAGTGCGTGCTTGCAGCCTGAAGTGCCAACTTCATCCTGGACTGCATCAAAAGAGGAGTGGCCAGCAGGTCAAGGGAGATGATTGTCCTCTATTCTGCCATCGTGAGGCTCCATCTGAAGTCCTGTGTCCAGGTTTAGGGACCCCTGCACAAGAAAGATGTGGACCTGTTTGAACAGGTCCAGAGGAGGGCTACAAATCTGATGAGAGGGCTGGAGCGCTTCTATGAAGAAAAGTTGAAAGAGTTGAGGATATTCAGCCTGAAAAAGAGAAGGCTTCAGGGAGACCTCATTGTAGCATTTCAATACTTAAAGGGGTCTTACAAAAAAGATGGAGAAGAACTCTTTACCCAGGTAGATAATGTTAGGACAAAAGGGAATGATTAGCCAAATGGTGAACTTGTTAGAAATAATTTTGCTCTTACTTTTATATTGTGCCAAAATTTCCTGAAGTCCTGCAAGCTACCTGCGTATAGGATACAACACCATGTATCTCTGTGAGCTACACACGCTCCTCACAGACTTTCAGAGATAATCCATAAAAGCTACTTTTCACATGGCACTGACTTGGCTTTACAAAGCTCAGTACTGATTTTCTATTAAGAAGACATTTATTTCAAGATGAGAGGAAGCATGTATGGTTCATCAAAAAAGGCTTTTTCACTAGAACCCTCTAGTCAGTCTCTGACAAAGAATTTCTGGTACATGCAGTTTTTTTGTGTTCTCCCTAAGTAGACTATATACCTCAAATATTTCTTGATTATGCTACTATGGCTACTTCAGTGTTTTTTTTACTGGCTTAAAAATTTTCATCACTATATATTAAAACTGGTCTGAATAAGGCACCCAAAATGTGTAGTAAATACTTGGATTTGCTAAGATAGTAGCAAATCCAAGGATATCTCTTAATAAAGTCAGGAAAACTCCACTTTATTTTAATTCACAGGATGTTAATGCCAGTATTATTATTCAAGAAGTCTAACTTGCAGGCCCAAACAAATACATTTATTATACGTCCACATGCTGAAAGTAAAATTAGTTTCTTTAATGTTCTGAGCTCCTCAGCCAATCTGCTCTATTTTCCACTGGGAAAACATCACAGCTTGAGAGGGGCAATGGGAAGACAAAAGCAACCTGTTTGTTTTCTTACTGATGTGGCTTTACTTTTTTTTTTTTTTTTTTTTTTTTTTAATGCTTTTTAAAAGAGTAGGCTATAAATACCTGTAATCGTCTTTTTCTTAATCCAAGTCACTCCTACCTATAATGTATCCAGAGACCATCTGAAAACTTTATTAAAATTGTTCTTGCTGTATCATATACAGTAAGAAATGATAGAGTATATGATTAGTTATTACAAAGTAGAAAGAAAGTGATTTCTTAATTAATCCTCAGGTTCTCAGGTTGCTTCACCATCACTTGTTTTGTCATTGGTTTTACTCCAAGAATTAATGATTCAACAATAATTATTTGACCAATGAAAACTGGAAGATAATGCCTAAAGCAGGGAAGGTTCTTCCCTTTGCTTCAATCTTTCCAGTTGTCCAACACATCTTTGGAAATTACTGTTACAGTGTACTATACCTGAGTCACGTAGTTGTAGAATTTAACCTTCAGCAACCCCAAATATTAAAGTACCCGTTCAAGGAAAAACAAACAAACAAACAAAGCTTTTATCCAATATTTTGAATTTATACAACTGACAATCTTTTGTGATTTTAAAGACAAAAATCCAGAAAAGCATTTAGAAGTATGGATAAGGCAATAATGTTTGGAACAGGTTGGCCACTTTTTAATTCATAAAATATCAAAAGTCTTATTGATCAGATTACACTGAATTTTTTAGAGAAAAGCAAAACCAAACACACCAGAAGTACTGTGAATTTTAGATCAGATTAGCAGAAATCGTTTTTTTTTTCTGTTACCATTTATGTAAGTACTCTGTAGAGACTACATGTGAAATTAAATAATATGAAATTTGAAATTAAATAGGACTTGAAATTAAATAGGATTTTTGATGTGTATTTCTTATTCTGAGTAATATATTACTTTAAGGTATATCTTAGTGAATATACTGTCATCAATGGGGTTTATTTGAGATTATTTTTCATTTAATATGAAAGTTAAACACATTATTATGGCAATTGGGGATAAAAGCAAATGAAACTGTGACATTTCCCACTCTGATTTTATTCATCTCTGGTTAGAAGATTTTGCATTTTTTGATATATAATTGGATGCAATTATCCTTACTGCCTTTTCCCATCCTGTTTACTCCTATAGTTTGATATCCTGTATATTTTCAAATCATTTCAAATAGGTGCAGAATACTCACAGATTCTGTATGCTAATTAATCACAATTTTTGCTTAAAATAAGTCAGTTCTGAATAGTTCAATGTATGTATTAGAAGTCAGAGGATGGGTCGGAAGTACTAAGAGAGCTGAGCAAGCCCTCTGCTAGAAAAGGAGATCAGTATGAGGCATGGAGCAGTCGCAGGTACCTGTGAGGAGCTGCAGGAGCTGACAAAAAGAAAAAGAGGGGAAAAGAGGGAGGGAAGGAAGGAAGTGAGGGAAGAAGGAGGGAGCTGCAGGAGCTGACAAAAAGAAAAAGGGGGGAAAAGAGGGAGGGAAGGAAGGAAGTGAGGGAAGAAGGAGGAAATAGAGAGAGGGAAGGAAGGATGGAATTAGAGAGTTTATCTTCTCATCCATATTACCACTCTCCTCCTTGGAAACTGAAAAACAGCTAGAACAATATCTTAAAGGACAGATGGCATAGCTTAACTGTGCTCAAAATCTGTTCTTATTTCTCTGATTCAGACATTGCCCAACATGTGTGCTTCTCAGAAGTTATGGACTGCAGCTTAATTTACATACTGTTCCCCACTCATTGTGACATGCACATGTATTTCCAAGTGTTTTCTGAAGAAATTGCTGCCAACACAAATTTAAATTTCAGATTAATTTAGTAACCACCAAATAGTCATTTATACCTCTGACCATGAATGGCTGTATTGGTATAGTCAATTTACACTCAAACATTGTCATAGGTTAAATTTCAGAGGATGAACTTCAAAACTCTGCTATGTAGTCAAACTGGCTTCAAAATAGATATATTTGATGCCTGTGAGGAGTTCCTACTGTTACTTAGACCAAACATTATATATTTCCTAAATGATCTGAATTTTTTTTCTAGGACTGTTCTCCAGAGGAGCATCCAACTAAGGAAAAGGATGACCATAAAAACAGATTCATAAAAGTTTTTTGCAGCAGCATTGAACGTGAGGGAGACAATTTATATGTGTCAAGTTCAGAGAACACTTATTCTTTTCAGGGGTGGCCACAGGCTTCTATCATGATATTGTGTATTGTTAAAAAGATATATTTTTCTTATCTTTACTCAAAACTGCTACTCTGGTTCATTCAATGCAGTGGAACACAAAAAAAACCTGAGATCATAACATGACAGGTTCTGTTAAAATGACTTTCTTAATTTAACGTTTTTCAGAATAGTTAAGTAGAACAGCTTGTCTGGTAGCAAGTTCAAGTAAATGCCATAAACATGCTTTCTGTAATTGAATCTTATTAGCTTTAATTCATATTTTCTGTAATTAAGCAATTCTTTTTTATAACGTATCAATCAAAATCATCTATTTTTAATGAGTGTCAAAGCAAAATAAATCTAACAGTAAGTGTGTTTATATAACTTGGCAGATAATTTTGTTTTGTTTTGTCTTAAGTTCTTTTTTTCTTTTTCTTTACCTCAACATGAAAATACTAGTTTAAAATAAACAGTCTTGCTTTGACATGAACTTGAGTGGCTTTTTCATATACTGAAAGCTTTTTAAGGGGTAAGGATTCTAGCAGTTATGGTTATGTGAACTAAAGAAATCATGCTTAAATTCTTCCATTTAAAAAATCAGATCAGATTGCTTATTTACAAAGTCAAAATTTGTCTTTTACTATCTTCATTTTCTGTCTCTCTATCTCAGCTCTCATTTAAAATTAAAATAATTCTAGCTATTAAAACCTCAGGATCAACCTGTAACAGTATATTTAAGAGTTTATGACTCTGTAAACTGTAAATTTTATTTTAAAAATCAACTTTTAGCTTGAGACATGAAATGTACTTTTTTAGCCAGTCATCTCCACATTTTTTTTTTTTTTTTTTTGTTAAAACAATCAAGGTTAGTGAGCCTACCAGGGGTGGCGCCCCACTAGACCTTCTCTTCACAAACAGAGAAGGATTGGTGAAGGATGTGATTGTCGGGAGCTGTCTTGGGCAGAGTGACCACAAAATGGTGGAGTTCTCTATTCTTGGCGAGGCCAGGAAGGGGACCAGTAAAACCGCTGTATTGGACTTCCGGCGGGCTGACTTTGTGCTGCTGAGGACACTGGTTGGTAGAGTCCCTTGGGAGGCGGTTCTGAAGGGCAGAGGAGTCCAGGAAGGCTGGGCGCTCTTCAAGAGGGAAATCTTAATGGCGCAGGAACGGTCTGTCCCCACGTGCCCAAAGACGAGCTGGCGGGGAAGAAGACCAGCCTGGCTGAACAGAGAATTGTGGCTTGAGCTTAGGAGAAAAAAGAGGGTTTATAATCTTAGGAAAAGTGGGCAGGCCACTAGGGAGGACTATAAGGATGTTGCGAGGCTGTGCAGGGACAAAATTAGAAAGGCCAAAGCTCATCTGGAGCTCAATCTGGCTACTGCCGTTAAAGACAACAAAAATGTTTTTATAAATACATCAGCACAAAAAGGAGGACTAAGGAGAATCTCCATCCTTTACTGGATGCGGGGGGAAACTTAGTTACAAGAGATGAGGAAAAGGTGGAGGTGCTTAATGCCTTCTTTGCCTCAGTCTTTAGCGGCAATACCGGTTCTTCTCTGGATACCCAGTAACCTGAACTGGTGGAAGGGGCTGGGGAGCAGGATGTGGCCCTTACTATCCATGAAGAAATGGTTGGTGACCTGGTACAGCACTTGGATGTGCACAAGTCAATGGGACCAGATGGGATCCACCCAAAGGTACTGAGAGAACTGGCAGAGGAGCTGGCCAAGCCGCTTACCATCATTTATCAACAGTCCTGGCTATCGGGGGAGATCCCAGTTGACTGGCAGCTAGCCAACATGACGCCCATCTAGGAAAGGCTGTGGATGTGGTCTACCTTGACTTCAGCAAGGCTTTTGACACCATTTCCCACAGCATTCTCCTCAAGAAACTGGCTGCTCTTGGCTTGGACTGGCGCATGCTTCGTTGGGTTAGAAACTGGCTGGATAGCCAGGCCCAAAGAGTCGTGGTAAATGGAGTCAAATCCAGTTAGAGGCCAGTCACTAGTGGTGTTCCCCAGGGCTCGGTGCTGGGGCCGGTCCTCTTTAATATCTTCATCAATGATCTGGATGAGGGCATTGAGTGCACCCTCAGTAAGTTTGCAGATGACACCAAGTTAGGTGTGTGTGTCGATCTGCTTGAGGGTAGGAAGGCTGTGCAGGAGGATCTGGATAGGCTGGACCGATGGGCTGAGGTCAACTGCATGAAGTTCAACAAGGCCAAGTGCCGGGTCCTGCACCTGGGGTGCAATAACCCCAAGCAGAGCTACAGGCTGGGAGATGAGTGGTTGGAGAGCTGCCTGTCAGAGAAGGACCTGGGAGTGATGGTTGATAGTCAGCTGAATATGAGCCAGCAGTGTGCTCAGGTGGCCAAGAAGGCCAACAGCATCCTGGCTTGCATAAGAAACAGTGTGGCCAGCAGGGCTAGGGAGGTGATCGTCCCCCTGTACTCGGCTCTGGTGAGGCCGCACCTCGAATACTGTGTTCAGTTTTGGGCCCCTCGCTACAAGGACATCGAGGTGCTTGAGCGAGTCCAGAGAAGGGCTATGAAGCTGGTGAGGGGCCTGGAGAACAAGTCCTATGAGGAGTGGCTGAGGGAGCTGGGATTGTTCAGCCTGGAGAAAAGGAGGCTCAGGGGCGACCTTATCGCACTCTACAGGTACCTCAAGGGAGGCTGTAGCGAGGTGGGGGTTGGTCTGTTCTCCCACGTGCCTGGTGACAGGACAAGGGGGAATGGGTTTAAGTTGCTCCAGGGGAGTTTTAGGTTGGATCTTAGGAAGAACTTCTTTACTGAAAGGGTTGTTAGATATTGGAACAGGCTGCCCAGGGAAGTGGTTGAGTCACCATCCCTGGAGGTCTTTAAAAGACGTTTAGATGTAGAGCTTAGCGATATGGTTTAGTGGAGGACTGTTAGTGTTAGGTCAGAGGTTGGACTCGATGATCTTGAGGTCTCTTCCAACCTAGAAATTCTGTGATTCTGTGATTCTGTGAAGAAGGACCTTGACTGAAAATGTGGTGAGAAATTTTAAACATCTACACAAATTACTGGGAGTGACATTTTAGCATGGGTGTCCAAATGCACAAAGATTGGCTAGATGACATGGAATATAAAAAACCATGCCCTGAAACCTCTTTGACATGGTATCTTACCATATGAAGATTCTAGAATTTAACCTGCTTTGCAATGGCAGGCAATTTTTTATTAATACGCCTACGCTGGAGCAGTGCATACTAAACATTCTTGCTGATAGGGCTATATTAATGCAAAATAAGAATCTTGAGATAATTACAGTTTTGTGTCTGGAACAGAAAAGCATGTGAAATGGATCTTTGCTTAGATAGTCAGAGAAGAAACAATTTTCTCTCTTAAATGTGTATTTAATCTTAATAAACCAACAACCGTTAAGATGGTCTGCTGTACTTTAACTACTTAGAGTATTTAGAATATGCATTTGGACTTTTGCCTGTGTAGAGACATAATTTTCCAGGTTACAAGACTGAGGTTTTGAAAGGAAAACGAAAAGACTTAAGTTAACAATGGAAAGATTTACAGAAGTTTCTACATAGAACACTCTATCTCAAGAAATCCCCTATAAACATATATATATGTAGTTGTTATTTATATATTAGATATATATATTTAAGTTAACAAAAAAATGGGGGGGCAGGGGAAAAAAAGGAAAAAATGAAAACTGAAAGAGATTTTGGAGGCAAAGAATAGGCACACTGTCAAATCAGCAAAGTTAGTGTTGGCAGTCAGTTCTTGATTTTTTCACTTTTAATTATGGGAAACTGTTATGCTTCTCCATTTACAGCTAACTATAATTGGCTTACATATTAAAAATAATGATTAAGATGCATGTTTGTGTTGACAAGTATTTGAGAACTGAGAGTCTTGCAGAAATTAGCTCAAAGCAGGGAATAACTGAGGCTCATTTTGTTACAAGTATGGATCAAAAATATTTCTTTTTCTTATAGAGAGTCTGGACAAGAATCCTCTCTCTAAGCATAACTAGGTATTGCTAGGGTCACAGATCTGTGGTATGGAATAAAACTGATTAGTTGAGTTATTTTACTGCTGGAAATGGCCATTGATTTTTGGGCTTTGGCTCTAAGGGAACTTGTGCAAGGATGGATCTGCCCTCTGCCTTTTAATCTTCCGGACACCTCCCCTGCTCTTCAGGCAGGCCTCTCAGTTTCAAGTACTTTCTTTCTAGCTGTTGATAAGCCTATAGCTTTAACCAGGAACCTCATGGCTCCTTCTTTGTGACCTCTACATCCTGGTGGTGGGTGCCAAACACACCAGGATGATGTGTAATCCTAGGCTCTTCCACGGTCTTACCATCACATGCTGGTCCTCAACGTGGTTGAGACTATTGCAAATTAGGCATTAAGGGGATTTATTTAAATGTATTCCTTGGAAAAGACTGAGGGTGCTGAGGGAGCTGGTGGATATGATTGCTGGGCCACTTTGCAACATCTATCAGTGATTGTGGTCATCCAGAGACATCCCAGATGACTGAAGACTTGCTAATGTGATGCCCATCTATAAGAAGGGTTGTAAGGAGGACCTGGGGAACTACAGGCCTGTAGGCCTGACCTCGGTGCCAGGAAAGGTGATGGAATGGGTCGTCTTGAATGCAATCTCACAGCATCTGTAGGACAACCAGGAGATCAGACCCATTCAGCATGGATTCATGAAAAGCCAGTCCTGCCTGACCAACCCCATTTCCTTCTATGACCGGGTGACCCACCTACTGCATGAGGGAAAGCCTGTTGATGTAGGCTACATAGACTTCAGCAAGGCCTTTGACACAGTCTCCCATGGTATTCTCCTGAAGAAGCTGGCAGCCCATGCCTTGGACAGGTACACTCTTTGCTGGGTTAAAAACTGGCTGGATGGACGGGCCCAGAGAGTGGTAGTGAATGTAGTGAAATCCAGCTGGTGACCAGTTCGGAGTGATGAGCTGGTGACCAGTTCGGAGTGATGAGCTGGCAGTGTGCCCAGTTGGCCAAGAAGGCCAAAGGCATCCTGGATTGTATCAGGAATAGTGTAGCCAGCAGGAACAGGGAGGTGATCGTCCCTCTGTAGTATGCTCTGCTTAGTTAAGTTTTGTTAACTTTGTTAAGTTTTTGTTCCCTCATTACAAGAAGGACATCAAGGCCCTGGAGCTTGTCCAGAGAAGGGCTATGAGGCTGGTGAAGGGCCTGCAACACAAGACCTATGAGGAGCAGCTGAGGGAACTGGGGTTTAGTTTGGGGAAGAGAAGGCTCAGGGGAGGCCTTATTGCTCGCTACAACTGCCTGAAAGGAAGTGGTGGGGAGTTGGGAGTCAGCCCCTTCTCACAGATAACTAGCAAAAAGACAAGAGGGAATGGCCTCAAGTTGCAACAAGGGAGGTTTAGGTTGGAAATTAGGAGACATTTCTTCTCAGAAAGAGTAGTAATGCATTGGAACGTGTTGCCCAGGGAGGTAATGGAGTTACTGTCCCTGGAGGTGTTTAAGGAAAGTTTGGACGCTGTGTTTAGGGACACGATTTAGTGGGTGATATTGATATTAGGGGGATGGTTGGACCAGATGATCTTGGAGGTCTTTTCCAACATTAATGATTCTATGACTGTCTGGTGACTTCACCAGGACTTCATAAAGGCACCACTCACCCTGTCTAAAGCATATCGTTGTAGTGTAGTGGTATGGGGGTTTTACTTCTTTTTTATTTATCTCTCGTATGAAAAAGTAATAGCTTCAAGGAAAACTCTAATAATATGTACTGCACCAATAATTTACTAACAGGACCAGGAAGATTTTTGAGGTATTTAAATCTCAATGGTGCCTAAATAGGAGGAATTTTACTGAATATCTTTGTAGCTTAGTCCCTCTTTGTTATACAAATACAGGTAATGGTCAATGGTCAATGGTGTAGCAGCAACCTTTGCATATAAAATGGGCTGTTTGCATTTAGTTTCATAATAGCTGTCTGCCTCTATTGATTTGTTTATGCAAGTTACAGCATTCATGTTGCTTTGCAGTATTTTTTTTTAGTTGTGTTTAAATATGATGGATGGGTTGTACCGGTTTGAGAATAGTTCTGAAGCCATGTATTATGAATTTATTCCCTCCACAAAAATTGTTTTTCACTCATTCAAGCACCCACATGGAACTTTTTGCTCAGAGAAATAATTCACCATATTAACTAATTTATTTATTTATTTATTTATTTATTTATTCAGGAGTAGATTAGAGTATACAGGTATTGCCTATACGTTTTTATACAAAAAAACTTTCTAACCCCAAATTTGTATCAGAAGTAATAAAAGATTTCAAGAAGCAAATAAAGTGTTTGCCAGGAGCATCACTCACAGAGTACAAGCACTTAGCAGCAGTAATGTCTAGCTAAGTCAATAATGTCTAGCTAATGTCTAGATGTCCTAATTCTCACACAATCTGCAAACTGAATATATAATTTATATGCATAAAGAAACATACTTAATCACAACAATTTAAATCAGCAATGAGTCATAGTTAAAAGTATAATTGCAGTTTTGATTTTAATATCAAAATATTCATAGCTTTTATTACAGGAGAAGTATCAGAAGACAGCTATTTAGATTGGTAGCTCCCTGACTGTTCAAAGAAAAAAAAAAAAAAAAAAAGGCCAGGTAGACAGTTTATTTCTTATATCTAGGAAAAATAGGAAATTATTGATCACTTGTCCACTTGTGTTATTAAATTCACATTTTAAATCAATAAATTCATGTGTACATATATTTACTCTGTTTTGTTTTGTTTGAATGGTTTTTATTTTTAGAATAGGAAAATGATGTCAGACTATACATTTTTATATTGTGTATGTGTCAGATGAGCTGTCAGTTGTTAACAGAGCAGGTGGAGAAATTACAATCAGTAACAAAGTTAGTGCAATAGGACAAGTGGCTGCAACCTTCAGTAAAGCACACCCATTGAATAGCTCATCTTAAATATCAAACCCTTAAACTTAAAATTATTAATTGTAGGAATATATTTTGGTATTTTAAACCACAATTGACCTATTTCTGGGCAGATTATTTTTTAATAATTGCATTATGGGTGATTTTTTGTGGGTGCCCAGTCTAAAACAACTCAATTTTTCGGGAAAGAAGTCATTGTAGATGCCTTAAAAGCCAAGAGGGAATGCGGCAAGAAATGAGCACCTCTGTGTTGGACTGTTAATGTTAATACCCATGTTAACATCTCAGCCAGTCACCTGGATTCCTAAGTTTGTAACTTTTACAAGCATTGCATTGAATCCTGAATTCTCTGCTCCACTCCATATACTTGAATGCAAAGATGGCCAGCATAGGGATATTCTAAAAGGTTTAAACATATGCAAAGGTTACATACATTAATCTTGATATGCTTTTACACTAGGTGATAGCAGTAAACTACATTTTCAGCCAACCCCAATTAATGTATAAAATTTTACACTATGTTGAAAAACAAACATATGGACAGAATGAATGAATGAAAGATGACTGATTTTGATGGCCAGGTCTCTAATTATGGAAAAGTTCACACAAGAAATACATTAAATCAAGGGAAAGAGGTAAGAGTGGAACCAGAACTGTAAATTATCTTTCATATTTTTCTGCCACCATACAGGCTTCGGGCATTATAATTTCATAGCTTTACATCTAATCATCAAGCCCCTAAATTTCCATAATGGGGCTTTTGTTTTTTATACTGTATAATGCAATAACTATTTAATTGTTTTAATATTACAAAGTGAAGAGTGTTTCAAGCCTATCGACTTGCAAGCTGAAATGCTTCATGGAACTTTGATAACAAGTACCTAACAGTAGGTAAATGACAAAAATGCTGATGCAAACAAAGCAGAGAATCATTACAACATCCAATTAAAAGTCTCACTGCCAAGAGGCTCATTTCAGTTTCATTTCAGTTTGTGTAAGGGCTACTGCCAGGTTTGTTCTTCTGTTGTTTGTTCTGTTGTTCATCTGTTTGTCTTTTTAAATTTCTTTAAAGGATCATTTCTTTCACAGTTTTGAGTGTAGCTCCACTGCACTTTTAATTTTTTCACTGAGTTTCCTTGCATTTTTCAGAAAGTTTTCTATCAGATTGTGTATTCAGTGAATTAAGTGGGTTTTTAGGACAATGGAAAACAAGCATCTGTAAAGAAGGTGTGAGTGGGTGTTTAGTTGTTGTTGTTGTTGTTTTTAAATGGGATGGATATGAGTTGTCAGCCCAAAATGAAATGTTAACTCTGCTATAAAACGTATATTCCTAACTGTACTGAATTCTTAAAATGTATGACCTTTGGATTTAACCTTGAAAACGTGTACCCTTCAAGACCATAAGTTAGTTTGCCAGTCCTTAGCAGGGCACTGAATTGATTCCCATGGTTCACTATCCTAAAGAAGAACAGACTAATCTAAAAAGGTTATGAATAGAAGCCAGCTTGATTAGGTTTGTTACAAGACTAATCACAGAATGGTAGCAGGGATGCAAGAATCAGGAATGCTACAATTCATTATTCATAACACACATCCCTCTACTTAATAAATCTTGAATACAAACATTACAAGTAAACCATGCTCTCCTTCAGCTGGCTGGCTTCCAGGGCCATTCTGTTGTACCTCAGAATGCATGTTTGTCAAGAGCCTAATTTAAAGATTTCCTGATTAGTTTTACTGCAATAGGTATGCTCTATTACTAGGCAGCAATTTTCTGATGATACATTTAGCAAACCTTAAAATAAACCCTCAAGACTTTTAAAATGTCAATGGCCTCCTGCCCCAATAGACCAATAGAAGGATAGAAAGGGTCATCTTGGAATCTGGGAAGTCCTTAATTAATTTTTTTATAGCTCTTAAAGTAGTCTAAATTAATATAAATAAATAATAAATAAAATAGAACTTTGGCTTAATATTGTTTTGAAATACTGCTAATCAGCCACTCTTGCTATCCTCATTGCCAGCCACCAAACTGGGGGGGGGGGGGGGGGGGAGGGGGGGAAGAAAAAAAATGAAATGTTTCTTCTTTTTAGAGAGGAAAGAACTGAAAGATTTTTAAATCTGAGAAACTGAGCTGCGATGAAAACTGCTATTAGTGCTTTCACACCTGATTGCAAGCCATTGAATTCAGTGCTGTTCTATTGACAAAGCAGTGTGTGTCAGCCTGTCGGTTTGGGATTTAACTCCAGTCTTTCAGGGCTGCTGTCCTGGAAGTATGGAGAAGTTAAATAAGAACAACTGACTCTCTTCCAAGTTTCCTGGGTTTACAATGAAAGATTTAAAATGCTGCTGTAGCTAGTGAAAAGGAGCTTGTGTGCTTCATCTTTTGCCATAATTTCTGGAAGCTTGAACAATTTATGTATTTATGAAGGTGGGTTGTTCTCTGTGTTTATCAGGTCCATTCATTGCTGCCAGGAAGAGAGCCAGCCTGGGGCTGACAAGTTTTTTGGGTTTTGTTTGTTTGTTTGTGTGTGCATTTTAACTCTGCCTGTCTGAATAAAATCATTATTAAAACTATCAACTAATTTGTAGTTTCTCTGTCAGACAGTAATAACTTTCTTGGATGTCATTGACAGGAAATAGATTGAAGCTACCAATGCTGAACAAGATTAAAAGCTTCATATCCCACTGATATGTTGAGTGATGGTGGGCTGCTAGTATGTGAAATAGACTATTTCTCTCAAATATAATCATTTTTATTGCCAATAAGGGTAGAATCTTCATAAGACATACTTCCTGCTTTCCAGTTTGCACTCTATCTTACGGCTTTATCCTTTTATTCTGAGCAAGGTTCTGTCAGTTCCATACTCCCCCTTCAAAAACAAATCCAAAACCTACTCTAAACCAGTGTTTCTCTCTCTGGTTACTCAAGGAGTTTCTCTAACTGTTTTGATAGGGTGAAGATTTGTATTTTCAGCAACCAGTTGCTGCTCAGTGGCAGAATTGCTGTCTGTTGAATGCAGGAATATCAGACTGGGGAAAAGCGGGATGTCTTTCCTGTGCATAGTTTCTGCGGTCCAGGGAAGGGAGACCACAGTTGTGTTATGGACTGATTCATTTTACATGATTTGGATTGTTTTTCTAACAATGACATGACTAGTCTCAGCAACAGTACTTCGTATTCCACCTTCATATATTTGCTGAGAATATCAGTGCATGACAGGAACTGAGTTTGTCTCTGCACTTTCTTTTTTTCCTATAATACTGTTAGCACTTTCAGCTCCTACCCAATTTATCTTCTAAATCCCTAGGTACAAGAAAGAAAATGTACATGAATTGTTCTATTTTTTAAAATTATTTTTAATTCTACCCACATCTCTATGAATGAAGCGAGTAGATAAAACATTGAAGCTATACTGCAGACTCTATTACAAGAATCTTAGAAACCCCAAACTTGCATGGTCCTTCCCACAATTAGTATTCATGTAAAATGTATGCCATTAGTGATCGCTGCATTAAGTGGAGTCTTGCGGTAGATGGTAGATGAAGAAGGAATCTTCACTATATAAGGAGAGCGAGTACTATAAGCAAACATCTTAAATAATACATGGGTAAATTGAGCATGAGGGGAAAGCACTTTCCAAAAAAATGAAACAATTCTTTGCAGGCAACATTAAAATTACTTCTAAAATATGCTTCATTTAAACTTCCTATTTCTAGTTGAGCTGGAAATGTTGAACTATGAGCCCAAATGACACTCAGGGGACATCATGAAGTTGGTCACCAAAACAGATTTAAAATAACTCTACATCATGAAAAAAGGACTCTGGGACTGAAGGTTTTGGAAATGGAATGCAGTTCTCTATGCAGCTCAATAATTAGCCTAAAATTGATCATGATGATAAGTCTCTGATGGCTTCTAAAATTCACTGCATATATCTCCAGATTAAATGAGAGATCAGACCACTTTGGCTGGGGTTTTGAAAGAAGTAGTGAATGAATGAGAGGTCTTTGGAGTCCACATCCTATTCACACACATTCTGCTGATTTAAAGTTTATAATTTGTCATAGTACTCAGTGATTCAGTTTCCCTCTGGTATTAATTTTGGTTACTTTCAGTGCATATTTCTTCTTGCTGGCTGACACTAGAATATGTAATTGAACTCTCAGTTTTCATCAATTCATAGGATACTGTGCAATATTTTATACCTAATATTTTGTCCTGACAATAGTAAGAAGAGCACGAATACCAGACAATCAAAATATTCTATTTAAATACTTATAATTTTTCTTGTATGGACCATTCTTGTTTATGTCAAAGGGTTTTGTTGTTGTTCTTTTATAATTCCACAGAAGAATGATGTCTTAGAAGCTGAGTCATTATTACTTGATGTAAAAAAATGATACAAGGAAAATGAAAAAAGGATATTAAGTTACAGGATGGAGTTCATCAGTGCTATTATATGGCTGTTCAGTAAAAACTAGGGATAATTTCTATTTGGAAGGGAATGTTAAATTATTTCAAAGTGAAAAAATGGAGACTGCACAGATGCCATAAATGTAATCTCAGTTGTAAACATCTTGAAGTTTGAGTGTGTGTTTCTTTTATGTGCTAGGGGTTTAACTTCCCAGGCTTGAAATAAAAGTGAATGGAAAAGGGCAAAAATTAAGCTGCATCTGGGAGAGATATGGATAAAATACTTTCAGGTGGATTTCTATTTGAATCAAGCGGGATATTAAATTTGGAGATAAGTCCCCTTTAAATCTGAAGGGAATTATATTAGGGAACAGAACTAAGTTTATCTGTACATGATTTTTGACTAGATAATGTTGAAATATCAGATATTTAAAACAAATTTGAATCCCAGAAATCCAAGCTGAAATTCCCTGTGTTGGCTCATCTATTGCTTTTCTGATATAACTGTAAGCACTTATAATAACAGACTTCCAAAAATAATCATAGTATTAACTGTTACACGTTTTGTTCCCATTTTTTTTTTTCTTGCTCCTAATTTTTATGTGATGTTCTCAGGTTCCTTTACAAATGCATTATGATTTTTCACTTAAGAGATACTATTTTTATTTAGAGTGATTGGTTCTAGAGTCTCTTTCTCTCTGTTATTAGCTTTACTTGGAATAAAAAACATAAAAGCATTATTTCCCTGTTTCTCATAGAAGATTAATGTAACTTGAGAGCAGTTGCTTGAAAGTAAATTTGCAATGAGGCGTGTTTTACAAAACTGCTCTTATTCATAAACCATCTGCCAGTTCCTCCTTAACTTACCAAAGCTTGTAGGACAATCTTTGACTTTTATGGGAACACAAGGTAAAACAATTCTGAGAAGTTTTGAGATGGCAAGGAAATTGAAACAAAATCCTCCAAGATGAATGATTTTCTCAACAATACCAACAAATCTATTAAATTAGTACAGCACTTAGGCACAGATTTCTGACAGTTTAATTATTTATTCTGTTTTTATTTGAAATAGAAGCTTATTTTCACATTTCAATAAAAGTGAAACAAATAAATAAATAAATAAAGTGAATAAATAAGTAAATAAATAAAAGTGAAATTTATTTTCAATAAAAGTTCAACCATAAATACATGGATTTTTTGCCTACTTATTTATTTTTTATTTTTATTGTGGTTTTCCCTACCTATTATTTTTGTAACTAATTTTTGCTTCAGTTTAGCCATGATTCTTCCATGGTGGAAAGGGTAAAAGAAGTTATCTAGTAGCAGACAGTAAATTTTGGAAGAACATTCTTAAGTAGTCTGCAACAGAAGTGAACCCATACATCATTGCTACCATAACCTAAGGTGAATTCAATAGGATTCTGTGTGTGGAAAAAAGTTGCATCCATAAGGATTGTTAAAGAGTTAAATTAATTTTTAATGGCCCCACCAGCTTTTTTCAATTTTCAAAATCACATTTATATGTATGCCTCCTATTTCAGGTTAAAACACCAACAAAAACAATGTCAACAACAAAATAACCACGTTTATATTTGAGCTGTTCTGCCCATCCTCAACTTACATGCTCCTTCAGTCACTTCTAATCAGTGCAGTTCTTTATGAGCTGTTGTTTTCAATCTTGTAGAATACATCCCAGGAGAACACTTCTATCAGTGCATTATCCTTCCTGGATTATCTCTTTGTTCACTATTAATTCATGAGATTGATTTACCCCCTTCCTTGTACAGAAATATTAACATATAATTAAGATACAAATCCAAATGTGAGAACATAATAACAGGAAAGCCATTTGAGGGAAAATCACAGCAGTGACATGTTTTAGAAGAGGGACACAGCTGAAGATTAATTGGTAAGCACTCACACTGACAGCAGATAACTTGTGTTGCATTCACAGAGGGAATGAAAATGCTGGAAGCTGCAGACTTTTTGCCATAAATAAAGGAGAACTGCTTTCTGCAGAGCAATTCCTAAATCTGCTTACATTTAAAATGATTCCTCATGTTGAAGATAATTTGTTGTATGAAATCTGTGTAGCACTACTACAGTCAGGCCAATTTACACTCTCTCGGGATGTGGCTCTTTTATGTCAATTGCAGTGTCAATCAGCAGCTGTGAATTCAAACATGAGCAAACTTTTATTAAGGTCAAGTTACTGGAGCAGCAAAAGACCTAGTGGCATTCTGAATTTGTACTTGGCATTTACTGCTCAAATCTTATGAGATGCATAAACACATGCATTTTGTAGATTTAGAGTTATATTTTGTGTTTGTGTGTGTGTATGTATGCATGTGGTTCTCAGTAAAACTTTATAAATTTATTGGGGCACTGACTAAATTTATTGAAAGGGCAGCAAATGGATGTTTTAATACATTTTTACACTGCTGAAAAACAGTTGAAGAGTTTTAAGTGGTAATATTGTAGCAGATGATTTTTGAAGAGAGGGAGAAAATTCAATTTCATTTGTAAGGTTTAAATGAAACAATTTTAAACAATGTGTCTGCAAATGTCTTTATCTTTGTTAAAGATTTTATTGCACTGCAAAGAGGATCCATGCAAAGTTTGTTATTATATGTGCTCGCTTCGGCAGCACATATACTAAAATTGGAACGATACAGAGAAGATTAGCATGGCCCCTGTGCAAGGATGACATGCAAATTCATGAAGCGTTCCATATTTTTTTTCCTTGCCCTGGAGAGTTTGTAGCCTATAACTTAAGAAACATCAGATAAACCCAAACAAGTGCAGAAAATCAGTAGGGATAATATGAATGCATTTGCAGTGGTAAACTATACCTGCCCAGGACCAATTGGTTGCTCTAATACCACTGGGCACACTATAAGCATACTAATTTTCTGAAACAGGGGTGGCATACTCCCTCCACCAAATGGAAATGTCCTTGGCCTGCACTAATCTCTAAACCCTGCCTGGGGATTGTTTGGATGATGACCTCAGCAAATACAGTGCCATGGACTAATCCAGCAGCTTGGCAGCATAGACCACTGAGCTTCTCTGTTCAGAGCATTTTGGGGTACAGCCTTATTTACTAGCACAGATGGAGTCACAGGCCATTCTGATGGGGTTTGATCAAAGTAAACCATCTACCTTTCCAATGACCTAAAATACAGGAAACTATATAAGAGTTGGACTAGATAATCCATGTGGGTTCCTTCCAACTCAGGATATTCTATTCTATGATTCTATGAAAGTTGCAGTGGAATGAAGAGCAAAATCCTAGTAACTCCTTCAGAAAGTGTTATCAATGAATGAAAATGTACATCTAATTATATAGTAAAATATTCTTATCATTGTGATAATGGAACTGTCAAATTATAAAAAGATAAGTACAAGAGCAGATGATGAAGCTCTAATAGCTAAACCTCATAACCATATGTTTGGCAATGATTTCAAGTTACTAAAAAATATCATAGAAAATTTAAGTTTCAACTAAACTTGAATTTGAATGGTCCTAAAGTTTTTAATGGTTTCAGAAATTCAGGAGGTAGTGGGGAGAGTTCCCAGAATACAAAAGTAACAATTCAAGGTACCAATAGCTTGGGCATCTTACATCCCAGATAATACTTTATTGATGTCAGGTCAAATGAGTTTAAATAGGAATCTAAACAGGTTCTACTACACAAACAAATAAAGACAAGACATCAGCACTTGCCTGTATATAAAGCTTATAACAAGCTTGCTTTTGAGTCCCAATCCTTATTTTTTCCCCTTCCTCCCCTACTCCCATTCTCCATTCTCAGTGAAAAGATAAACTTGACTGACACTTTGAAAAAACAACTTGCAATATGTTGTATGTAATGTTTGTATCAAAACTCAGCTGTCCTGTCTTTTGCAAATAATGGACACAAAATATCAGCAGCCATTTCATGATTATGTAGTAAGCTGCTACAATGGTGCAGTCATTCAAAAAAAAAAAAAAAAAAAAAAAAAAGAAAGAAAGAAAAAGAAATAGCACGTGAATGGACTACACAGGCTGTGAAGAGTTAGTAGTTGTGATCTTGGCCATGAGGTTCAGATAACCAATTGTAACTTTACATGGTTATATTTAGTACTGCAGAGTTCAGTACTCTGAAAATCAGATTTGTTATTATGACTTCATCCCTCAAAAAACACTGCTAAGCTTTCAGGCTGTACAGGTCTAGAAAACTACTCCTGTCAAAAATTAAACAATTATAAAAATGCTATTATTCTAAACCCTGCCCTGTCTTTTCACTAGGAATATTCTATAACTGTCTCAGATATGCAGTTCTGTCTCTACAGGGAGGTTATGTGAGGCATGTATTGTATGTCCTAAATAGGGAAGTAAAAGATAAGGTTGCTTATGAATACATCCTGTTCTTCCTTCCTTCCCATTATCACATTTCAAATCTGTCCATAAGCAGCCAACACAAAGTTAGACAGAATGCCATTTTGAACTGGAGGTTGTATTTATTTTTTGATGGATTGTGTAATTATACCAAAAATAATTAGGATTGGCTTGAAAAAGTGTCTGTTCTGTTGGCCCTTTTCTAACATCCTTTTTACAATCATTCTGTCTGAGCTAATACAAAGTAAATAATGGTTAAAAGGTAATGAGAAGTAATGGACCTTAAACAGATTGACTGTTGATCGGGTACCACCAATTTGCAGTATTTGTGTTTCCTTCAGGGCCCTTGAGCTGTACAGCTACCTAGCAACTATGAAATCTGCTATGAGATATTCTCATACAGAAAAAGCTGCACTTGGCCAGCACTATACTGTGATAATCGAGCTGTCAAGATAGCTGAAATTGCTGTGCAACAAATACCCTTACATTCCAAAAAATGGTAAGCTCTCAACTGTACATCACAGAGAAGATTATAAATGCTTGCCTCTGAAGAAAATATTTTCATACTCCAATTAAGTATGCAAAAGTTGTTGTGATTGTATGGTTGTTATCTCATGCTTTCACTGTCAGAACAGAGCAAGTATTAACATCGTTGTTTACTAATCTAGATCTGGTAAAATTCAGACCTGGGCCCCCAGCTTCTTCAAAACATTTGTTGCTGTACTTCCTCGAAATATGTTTAGATTTGGAAGCATTTCTTCCATCATGTCTTATTTTCTCTTGTCTGAAAAATGACAATAATATCTACAATGCATCACTGGATAGAATTGGTGGAAAGAAAGGAGGTTAATTCAGTGATGGCAATTTTAATTATTTCCTTGATATTTTGTGATGTGATTAGGCACCTTTCAAATGGTAGGTAAATGGCTGAATCTGGCTGTTTCCCAGGCTCTAGCTTTAGCATTACATCCAGGTCATATAGGGAAACAGATCAAAATTGCAGCACCTCATACATCTCATGAATTGTCTTTTGAAAATGTGACTAACAATCTAATCTACCTTGTTAAACTCTTCTTTGAACATAGAAAATGAAAACTTTTTTGTAGCCCTGATTAGAAGTTAATTTTCATCACAATGAACCCTTATAAACAAATATATCACTTCTGATTTGACTATCACAACAATTATAAACAAAGCTTGTAAAGCTTTTATTTATTTATTTGGCATTGCCTAAACTAATATTGCTTTGTCAGATATGACAAAAGAATGTTTTACTGTCCTTTTGTGGACAATGCTCTAGTACATTAATATAGTGTGTTACTCTGATTTTTGCCACTACAGCTCTATCTTCTTAAAATAGTGCTTTCTGAATTTAGGTCTTTAACCATCTTCAGGGTTGTACTGTCATCACTTTGTTATGCTCGATTAAGATGTGTTAATGTATGAATATTTTACTTTAAATTATTGTTTAAGCACAATATGAGGCAGTAGTACTGAGATAAGGAGGATGAGAACATTAACTGGACCAGACAGCAACAAGCATGTATCTGCCTCCTCCAGACACTCCAGCACAGGACTGTTCAGGTCCAGCCACTGGGGCCCAGCCCAGTACCCAGGGACCTGGGCTCACTGCATAGACTGAAGAATTCAGTTCCTGTTTTCCCCTTTTCAGGTTCAGTCCATAGCATAGCTGAGCACCTATCCCAGAGAAACACAGAATGAAAAAGGACACTGACTCAACAGACCACAAAAGGCTGCCCTAATCAACAGCTACCTTTGGCAACAGTTATGCACAGAACTCACATGAAACATAGACAGCTGAGACCCTTTCTTCCTTTCTGCCTGGTAGAGATAGAAGTTCACTAGTGAATGCACACACAGAGCACTTTCTAGGTTCTGAACAGTAGCTGGTACCACTTCCATGCACAGATACAGGTCCCACCAGTGACTGGTGCTGAGACCCCTGCACTCACTTCTGTAGCTGGCACCACAGGCCAAGGTACCCATTCCTGACCTCACTCCAGTGGCTGGCACTGAGGTTCACACACCCGCATCCCAGTCTTGCCAGTAGCTGTTGCTTAAACTTTTCAAGTTAACATATGCACAGGACAGGGTACAAATATGTACAGAAGTAGTTTGGAAAAGGATTTAATGAGTGAAATATATAAAAAAGACAAGACAGACTGCACAGATAAGGCACAGGGCTCAGCCAGACAAGTGTACTGGTCAGTGCTGTTTTACATGCAACCATTCCATTTTATACACTTTCAACTACACTATTTCAACTACACTATTTTCCTCCCCCTCTGCTCCCTCTTTCTTCTGCAGACTTCCACAACCACCCCCCCACCCCCCGCCCCCCCCCCCCCGGGGGAGGGGGGGGGGGCACCCCCCCCCCCCCCCTACAGAGATCTATAGTTTCCTGTCTCCCTCCTAACTTGGGGGTCCCTTGGTTCACAATTTTATCAATTGCAAAGTTTACTGTTCCTGAAAGTGGTGCCTGGAGCTTGTTAGTCTATCAGTTAGTGTGACTGGGAGGTTTGTTTCTTGTGGTTGCCTCCATTTGTCTTGTCAGGTCTGTGTCTCATCCTCCTGATTTAGGAATCCTTGATGAGATAATCCTGCTGGAATACCCTTCCTATATTCAGTCTCTCTCTTCTTAACTAGTACAGCTGCATTTGGTCATTGTCTTTCATTTTTACCAATCGATCAGGATTTCTGTTTGTGAATGTTTGTTCCCCCCCCCCCCCCCCCCATTTTTCTTCTGTGAACCCCTGAGTCAATTTCTCCAAGGAATAAACTGTCTCAAAACTCCACATAACCTTACAGAGAAAAGTATTTGAAGCTCAGTCATTACTGTAAAAAATAATTCAGGAAAAATTATCTGATCAAAAACTGCATACCTGGTTTGACAACATTTTGTGTGTGTGTGTGTGTTTTGTTTGTTTGTTTGTTTTATCATCTGTATATTTTTCCTTAACAAATGTGATTGCAACCCCTCCTCCCCCCCCAAATGTGCATGCATGTTTCAATTTCTCCTCTGGTTCACAAGGCTGGGACGCAGTCAGGGGGAAGATGATCTTTGCGTGATTTATCTGACAAATTGCGAACATGAACAGTGCAACGGATGGCTCATCAAATAAGCTAAACATTGAAGTGTAAACATAAATGTAATGTCAAACCATTTTGAATACCCAACTACTTGTAATGACCTGCTTTTCCAAAAGTAATCATGAAAAAAGGAACATTGAATTAATTTGGTACATGTCAGTTGGCCTGTTCCAATATATGTAGAAACCTCACAATAGTATTCAACAGTGGCTGCTGTGTTACCCTACTTAAGAGCAGTTAAGATACTGCTCTTAGTGCTGTGTCTTTATCTAATGTATTTTCTTTAGATTACAGTTTTGCTTAAGACAATAGTGTTGTTACCATGGCTTTAAAACTTTGTAATAAATTTTGATCAAGTAACATAGAACTTGAAGCGACATGAAGTAAAATTGATAATGCATATTCTAAAACCCTCAAAACACAATTGTGAATAGGGAATTGGCTTAAGCAGGTACATTAACAACGAATTTATGCAGGGTTTGTAACATTCTTAGCAATGATTTCCCCATGAAACTGTCAGCCAGAGCATCCCCATGTAAACCATTACTTTGGCAGTAGTGGAGCTCCTTGGTTACAGAGGAGGAGCATGCAATTTCTTGACCTTGGATATACTACTGGTATAGTTTGTAAAGCTCTGGGCCAACAGTTCAGGGAAGATAAATTTGAGGCACAGGATTAAGGAATGGCAGATTAATCAGAGGGGATGGAAATAAGCCTCAAACCATGCTCCTTCGCTGTGTGTGGCCGTAGGCCAAGGTGACTGTGGAAAAATGAAGGAGATTGTTTGATATTACAGCTGGAGACAGTGTGATGGCTCCATGCCTTTAATGGGAAGTTATTTGGCCCTGAGGTCTCCTGGAAGTCTTTAATCCAGTATCAGCTAGCTCCCTGGGAACACATTTAGGTTTGTGCTGGGGTGACTCCAAGTGAAAGGCTTTGCAGGAGTACCTGCCAATCCTATGCTGAAATAAAAATTTGCCCCTCTTTCCCCTTCCCTTTTTTGTTGTTGTTGTGGGGAAGGGAGGATACAGGTTTTTTTCCATGGAGTCTTGCAGATACAGACAGTTTGTTTTGGTGCTTGGCAGTTCTTGTCTGCTGTGGAAACAGCCCAGCCTGCTGTGGCAAAACTAAAGGAAATGTGCCTTTGCTCCCCTGACTGCTGGTAATGCTTGTCTCTGTTCTGAAAATGAGTCTTGACTTCTACAGAAGAGACCTTAATGTCATTTAGAAGATCCAGTTCTGTTTAAAGTAGAAGTCAGCAAAGAATAAGGCTACAGATGTTGACATTGTAGGCCTTGGCCTGCGCAATGGGTGGGATTTACCTCAGTCTGCACTGAGCACCGCCTACACAAGGCCGCTGGACAACCACCTCCCTGCCCAAACACAGAGCGCTGCAGCCTTCAAAATGCCAAATCCTTGATCTTCAAAAAATGGCCTGGCTTGTGATAGCTTTTTTCCTTGTTAGCTTCCCCCCAGTTTGTGCTGGCGTAGCCTGTGGCTTTGCTGCATGCCTCTCCAAGCTTCACTTGACGCGGTGGCTTCATGCTTCAGATTGGTAACTTAAAGATCTCACTTAATGCTGAAATTAAATTTAAGCAGGGTAAATGCTCAATACTGAACTTTTTTTCACTTTGCTACTCTAAGTGTAAAGGCTTTTCAGCCTACAGTAAACGTAATAAGTTTGATGAGGCAGTGGTAACGTGCCCTATGCCTTTGCCCCAACTGTGAATGACAATGCAAACCCTAAAAGGGTTTTACAACACAAATGATTAAAAGAAAATACCTTATATAATTAACTAACATTGGTTTGGAAGTAACCTTGCTTGCTGTGCAAAATGTTGATGGAGTATACATATATTCAAGATACACAATTCTAGGTAGCCAAATATATTTTTAAAGCAAGGTGCTAATTTCTGGGTTTTCTACCTACTTTTGTGGAATATGAATGGAAGAGTAAAATCTGGCATTTGCTTTCCATTGACTGGATTTGAAATCAGTACTGCTGAGAGTAGATTTGTTTGGCACAGTTCTACTGTTCTTCATTTAATTTACTCTTGTGTAAAATGATAGATGCTTTTATAAATTGTCACTTTTCCAGGATGTTTGGAGCTCTGTCTTAATAATGTGTTTTGACAGAAATGGCAGCTCAGAGTTTTTGTTCTTTTTGCCAGTTCTTCAAAACCAAAATCACTTCTGATAGAGAATTCTTGATTTGGTGTGTTCCCATTTCTGTTTTACCGAAGAACAAAGCTTGTCTTGATGTCAGAGTTCTGTCTATGATGAAAACTTCTCTAGGAGCAAGAGCCTGAGCAGAGCTTGTTCTTGGTACTGGGGAATGATACTTGATACTTGTTCATACTGGGGAATGTTATAATGGTTTGACTTTATAAAGATCTCGCTGATTAATCAGGTTATGGTTAAAAAATGTCAGAATAACTCAAGAACATTTAATGCTGCTTTGGCAGAGCTTCATATCCAGGTGATCATATATCTTTCATATGGTAAAGGATAAATGATCAAGTGTTTGATTTACATTGATTGTTTTAAATGTATTTGTATTCTGAAACAATTTACAAGAATGTTAAATTACTTTAAAATTTTAGATATGAATGTGAGAACATGGCTTCTCCCCACCTCCCAGAGGATCTAGATAAGTAGTATGTTTATAGTTATAGTATGTTCATTTTATAGTATGTTGATTACATAATTATTTGGAACGTCTGCATTTTCTTTTTTATATGATATAAAATGGGGCTGTCAGAAGGCTTGAACTTTTAATAATGAAGTCTCTGAAGATCTGTGATAGTTTGAAGAAAAGTAATACCTTAAAGTTGCCTGAACATATCTTAAGATCTCAGAAATTAAATACTATTTTTCCTTTTTCAGTGGTGGTCATGGATAAAAGTAGTAGACAAATCTTATGTAGTGATTTGCACAGTGATATGCTGCTTTCAGCAGTTTCCCTGTCTGGGTTCTCTTGTTCCACAATAGTCATACAAAAGTCAGCCATATATTGTAGCAGTATTCCCACCCTTTCCCACCCCCTGCACCCTTCATCTCCCTCAAAAAAAAAAAAAAAAAAAAAAAAAAAGAATAGATGTTTGTTCTTGCCATTCCTCTTCATAAGGTACAGAACAAGGTGTGGGAAATTGTTCTATTATTTTATGATAAAACATAGCCAGTAACTAAGGCAAACACTAGGAAAATGATTCTATGCTCCCTTGTCTTCCTGTGGTTCTTCCTTTGTCTATACTGTAACTATTGCAAATGTAAATCCCATTCAATTGGTAATACCAAACTGTTAGCAAACACCTGCTTTTATGGTAATTGAATGTAATTGAATTTAGGAGTTTAATCTTTATCACATGCCAGTTACACAAGTAGTTCTCAAAGAAGAAGTCATTTGATGAAACAAAACAGCTGTTTCATAAATAAGTCTTGGTGTAGATTTTGGCTAATTCATGTGAATTAGCTTATTACTCTCTTCAGCCTGGCACCTACTTCTGGGCACTGCCATAAGAAGTATTAGTACAGGTAAGCATGTAATAATAATGCTTCAGAGTACTCTAAACATTTGTGGCCTGTGGCTTCCTGAGTGGTATCTGTTTGAATGGCTATCAATAAAGTCTTTTTATTCCATATAATTGTCTAATCCTGCTTTGAAATAAATAGTGCCCACAACTCAACTAGACCACAAAAAACTGGTCTTTTGCTTTGTCCCATTTCTGCCTCATTCAAGGCTCCCGCATCCCTGTAGTTGGAAACATTACTTGTCCACCTTCCCATTTTGAATGTGATTTTTCAGTCTTTTGTAATGCTCTTGGTCAGCTCTTTTTCAATTGAACAGTCCTAGTCTATTAAGTTCTTCCTGTTAGAAAAGGCAGTCTGTGGTTTTGATTGTCCTTGTTGCACTCCTACTTTCCCCTCTGAGACGAGGGATGACCTGCACATAGTATTAAATATATGTGAGCAGCATGAATTGGTGCAACAGCATTCTTGGTGTGATGGGATGGAAAGCATGTGTCACATTTGGATTAGAAGGAAGGTACTTTTTTTTTGTTCTGGCTGATGTGTAAAATTAGGGAAGTTCGTAGTATATACTATAAAAGCATTTAGACCTAAATTGTGGTGCTGGGCAGCGAGGGGGGATGTAACACCTACTATCAACAAGTGATAGCAGGTATAGTCTGAACCACCTGAAAATTTTAGGCTATTTTTGCAACTTGTCTTGCTGCCTAGAATTCAGGTCAGCAGTGGATCCTAAATAAGTCTTTAGTAAAAATTAAAGAGTGGCTGCTGATAGTACTGTTACTTATATTATATCAAGAAGTAAAAAGAACCTAAAATTGGGGGGAAGGCCCCCAGAATACTTGGAACAAATAAAGTTATTGGAAAACTGAAGAATAATAAGTTTTGAACATTTTTTTTGAGCAGCTGGACTTTTTAAGAATGCATAAAGAATAATGCATCTCCATTGGTTTAGAGCTATATTCAGTTATGCTAGAAATCTAAAGCATAGTTTCTCAAACTTGGTGGAAATTGAGCTGTAGGTTTGGAGTTGATAAGTAGACTGTGAATGCTTTGTGTTAAACTTCAGTACTGTATGAGTATTTTAATGCTAGTCCTGTATTTTGTATGTGTGAGAGTATATGCCTGAGAGACTAAGTTTCATAACAACAACTGTAAATACATCAAGAGTAGATGTCATTAAGCTCATAATACAAAACTATTAGCAAATACCTGCTTTTGTAAGTAAGTAAAAAGCTATGTTTCCTTCAATCGGAGGCTGGTGGGGAGAGTGGAGGCAAAGTAAAGTGATACTCAATTAAATAACAGATGGGTACAT
The DNA here is from genome assembly GCA_011075105.1 of Heteronetta atricapilla. Taxonomy (NCBI): domain Eukaryota; kingdom Metazoa; phylum Chordata; class Aves; order Anseriformes; family Anatidae; genus Heteronetta; species Heteronetta atricapilla. The sequence continues at coordinate 14,360,096 of CM021733.1, forward strand.
GAGAGAAAAATGCTTGGCATGATCTAGCTGTGTGGATTTTTTGATTTGTTTGTTTTGGAGTTACTCTTATGAGAAAAATGCATAATTTAATAAAAGTATATGGGAAAGCCCCTCTGTACAAAGCCTCATGAATGGTGACTTGATTTTGAGGTGGTGCCATTGAACTGTCAGCCTCCACCATATTTCCAAAAATATTTTTTGGAGTCCCTCAGTGTTTGTGCTATGATGTTGATTTACTTGAAACCTAGATCAGCTAAAGCACACACTTTTTTTTTTCCTTTTTTTTTTTTTTTTTTTTAGATTTACAAACTTACTTTTGTTAGTCAGAAGAAAAGGATTCTTTCTTTTAGTAAAATGAGAGTGTTTCATTCAGTGGGATCCTACTATCAGAGGGATCCTACCTATCTGAATTAGTCTGATTCAAGCAGTGAGACTAAAATTTAGGATAAAATATAATTTATCCTATAATGCCTATAATGGAGGCAGATGTTCATTTCTCATCCTGTACCTTAAGGGGAAAAATTAATATTTTAGCAGTTATTTGTGAGTAGATAAGGGCTGTACAAAAGAAACTACTGGCCTCCCAGTTTATGTAGAACTATAATTTTTAAAGGAGGGGCTTAGTATTTCATGTCTGGAGAACCCAAAAACATTAGCTTTCAAATTATAATCTAGATTTGTAAGTGGAGTGTATATGTATATTATTTTACATTGAATAAACTTGTTAATGTGAATTAAAATTAAAGACAAATCCTTTAAAAACAGACAACAAAAAATTAGAATAAGATAGTCATGTTTCTAAATCTATATGGATAGTACTTACCTTCCAAGCTAATTTAGCCACTGACTTCTTTCCTGTTGGTCCATACTGAAGCAAATAGAGTGGATGCTAGTCCCTGCATCTATACAGATCACTACATTTACTTATTTTTATTGTTTATTTTTTAATAGTTGAGAAATCAGTAAATTATGTGTTGCTAATATTATATAAACAGTTTTTTGTTTGGTCTATGTTCACAGTCTTCTCGTTCACAAATGGATGATAATCAATCTATTCTCGACTCTATGAACCAAGTGTGAATGGCATTTGTTGGTTCCTTCACTGGAAAATCTTTCTTAACTGAACTTGTGATGTTGAGCAACCTGTGTAGTATAGGTATACCTGACTCAGCAAACAAAACATTTGAGTCAGCAGATAACATTGTTTTTGCAGTTACTTAATCTTTTGACTGCTGTGTGTTTATGAATATGTATTTAAAGTAAATTTTCTAACATTAATTTGTGCTAGTTTAATACATGCATAAAACATTAATCTTGAAGATCAAATAGGAGCTTCTTGTGTATCAGCAAAAAGTAATTTCCATCTAAGGTCATGAATTTTATATGTGAAAAATCAACAATTACAGTGGTGCTATTTCAAAATTTCTTTCAGAGGATTTGCTTTCTCCCCCTCCCCCCTCTCCCTCCCCCCAATGTTTGTGCATTTGTGTAGCTGGAAGGCTTTCTGCTTTTAGCAGTATTTGGTTTGGTGCTGTTACTATCAAGTTGTATTATTCTATGCATACCACGAACGTACAAACCATCCTGAAAGCTTTGGTAATTTGTATTGTTGTTTAGTACTGATAATCCTAATAAAATCATATCACATGATTACATTGTAATACAGTGAGCAAACAATATCATTTAAATTTCAGTGTTAGTGAGTAAAGTAGAAAATAAAATAAAAAAATACTGGTAATGATAAAATGCATGGTTTCATCATTTCCCTAATGTAGATTTTTACCACATTATCTGTAGGTATAAACAGGATCTTATCATGTTGCCAAAACTGGTTGAGTCCAGACCCATAATTAAGTTAGTCCATGTCACCACTTGCAAGTGATGTGGACAAAAATATGCACTGATAGAGCAGAGCAGCTGGGATTGAGGACCTGGTATATACAGTAGATTGATTTAAGGATTATTGCTATAAGTATTGTTAAAAAAATTGTGCAGACTTCAGAGTGGCCCAGTGGACTGAATGCCTATTTGTACCTGTGATGCATTAGGGACAGCTTTGGAGCACCATTTTCAGTTTACCTTAATTCAGAGGAAACACCTTTTGTTGTTCCTTGCAACCTGTGTACAGGGTCTACTGGGAGAAAGTACCAGACAAGCATCATCCTGACCTGAAACACAAACTTTATACTAGCTGCCCCCTCTGTTACTGGCATTGTATGGTGGGTTTTGGTGTTAGGATCACTACTTGTTAAACCTTTTAAAAATGATGCAAACCTGTGTTTAATTAGGAACAGGTAAAATAGGATTGGGGTGCGAGGATAAATGTTTCCTGGTTACAGAAACTTTTCTGGCATTGTGATTTTTTTGTTTCTAAAATTATGTACTGGTATTTATGCTTTTGAAGTCTACGAATAATTTCTCTATATGGTGAGTACTGTATGCATTAATTGTACAGTATGGTAGTGTTAAATATCAGCTTTAAATATCAGTTATTATTATCAGTCTTATTTACTTTATATGGCATGTTATGTTTTCATGTGATATTAAGAAAGTGGGATATTTTCTTACGTGTCTGTTGTGATGAGTTTTACCTGTACGTAACTTAGAAATACAACACTTAAAATGAAATTCTTATCTGTTTCTATTTATAGTTCCACTATATTAAATTCTTATTGTTTTTTAAGACTATCAGTCTGTACAGCTGGGCTATCTTATGTAGTTGTATGAATAACCCTACAGAATTCAGTCTTATTTTTCAAATGATTTTATGTCCTGGTGGTGATAATATATTTTAATGTTAATAAAATAATTGTAAAAAAATAGTTTGTAACAAATTTCTTAAAGTCAATGTACTGATTTCAATTCTGCTAATCAACAACCTATAATTGGTGCAAGGGCTAGGTGTGTAGAATTTGTGGTGACAGTCTGTGGAGTAGTAAGTCCTATGAGTGATGAAATCTAGGAACTGCACTCCAATAAATGCAGGTGATAGACAGCATGGCATTTAAAAATGCCTTTTGTAAATTTTAATAGCAGTTGACTGTCAAATTTTCTAGCTTCAGCAGGATGATTGGTGCAATTACTTCCAGATGTTTTTATTTTATTCATGGACTCCTAAAGGTGAGGATTTTGTAGTTTGTACAGTAGGCACTCAAGCACCCAGCTGCTAAATTATATTCCACTTACATTGAGTGATTATATTAACAGTTGACAGGCTAAACTAATTCAGTTTGTCAGCTGTACCCTTGATAAGCAAATTAACTTAAATTTAGGGGTATGGGTTAGGCTTTCCTGCATACATAGTTTTGTATGGCTCTCTAAAGCGCATCCAGTTCTTGTAGCTGCAACTGGTATTGAGAGGTGAGTAGTTTGTTTCTTAAATGACTCCTACGCAAACATACTTAACCAACATTGACCACATCTATTCTGTTTCTTTACTTGCTTGTAGTTGTGAAAGTTGTGAAGTTTATGTGAGTGTGAAACTGCAACGGGTTTGTAAGTGCAGTCAGGTTCACTGAGCACATAGTAGCTGTGACTTTCTTCTTTCTGTATCAAACAAGCATGAACTGTTAATGTGCTATAAAAGAAAACAGAATTTAAGGGGAGCTCTGTGAGTCTTCTTTCTTGTTATATATATATTTTTGCTAAATTTTTATGGTTTTGTATGTAATGACACTTTCGTATGTGCATTTGTATATAGAATTTAGCATTAGCGATAAGTATTTATATATGTAATTTATATAGACAAGAAATATTGTGGTTTAAGGCGATGGGGAAGAAAATGTTTCCTCTGTTCATGTGTGAAGGGTTTGCTTAAAACTGAGTTGCTGAACTTTGTACTTTGCTGTATCTTGAACTCTGGTTCAAAGTTAGGTATCTTACTTGGCAGGTGTTAGTACAGGTTAGTGTTTATCATAAGTCTTTCTCTGAAATGGAATCCTTTAACCTAAATGAGAGCAGGCCTTGAATGACTATGATGTTAGTAACTATGCTAAGTAACAATTATGCTAACTAGTTTATGCAATAAACTTGAGGAGAAGAATAACAATAAGAGTTTGATGTCAAAAGATCCAAGTTAATAAGGTCACTGATTGTATAAATGTAGTATTGTAGTGAATATGTTAATTGATCTTTCAGTGGTCAAGCTAGTAGTCTGAAGAACTGTGTAATAAATTACACAGGGTCTGGATGCTTTTGAGATTGCTGTCTATGAGAACCTTGAAATGTTCCTTTCAACTGATTATGATAGAGATGCTTCCGGTGGTGTATCTTGAAGTTCCAATTAGAAACCAACTAAGGGATAGAAAAAACGTACTGAGAGTCACTGGCTTTGGCTAAATAAGATTCTGTGAGACCCTTACTCCATTCTCAGCTCAGGTCCTCAATTGTTCTGTGACATTTGGTGGTTAGAGTATTAACTGCCTCCTATTCACGCAAAAAAACTTAAGCTATTATGATGGGCAAGATAATGTATTGTGCTCAGCAGAGTGAAGTCATAATTTCAGTTTGGGCTCAAGGCACTATATTAAGTCTCAGAACGCAAAACATGTCAGTATGTTTATTACAGTTTACATGTCACTCTGTCCAGTGCTTAAACTAAGTGAAAGCCAGTTCAGCTGTAATTCATATGCTGTCTTTGTAGCTAACCTTTGTTGTTTGATTCATCCTTTTTTAGTCACAGGAAGCAGCTGTAACTCACTGATTTAACACGTTGCATATGTTGAACTTGTGCTGAAGTATTGAACATGATAACACTTGGGCTAGAGATCTGTTAGGTCTGGATTTCATTTCCTCATGTTACTGTTTTGTCTTGTGAGCCAGTAAATGTGGATTTGCTCAAAAAAGCAAGATGTATCCAGCTAAAGTCTCTTGATCATCACTGTTATTTTTCATCCCAAGTCATTTATTTTGAATATTTTCTTTGGCCAAATTAGTGAGCACTTCACAAGGTGTAATACATTTATTTCCAGACTGGCCCTTTGAAATATTGCCACCTGCTCTCTTTGGGTTTCTACAGGATAGAAAAACTTCCAAGTTTTGCCTTTAAACATCTAAGATTTCTCTTAGATTTTGCTTTGCCTGAAACCTGAAACTCTCAAATTTAGACCATCAAATTCTGCTGAACTGTCACAAACCCTGGATATGCCAAAGCTCTCTAAGCACTTTGATTTCTGAAGCTTATGTTCCTTAACTGCCTTATGTTGTGCTTCTAGTCTTAATCTGACACACCTCACAAACTGGGCCATTCTCTGTTGCAAGGAGTTGAAAGCATTTTTCCACTTCATCTGAAGGTGTTTTGTTAACTTACAGTGCAGCATCCTTCCTGGGTATCTTGTATGAATTACTTAATTGTAAGAAGGTTCATATCAGAGGGTTGGAGCACCTCTGCTGAGACAGTAAGTTGAGAGAGTTGGGATGGTTCAGCTTGGAGAAGAGAAGGCTAGAGGGAGACATTATAGCAGCCTCCTGGTACCTACAGGAAAGATGGGGAGGGACTCTGTCAGGGAGTGTAGTGATAAGTCAAGGGGTAAGGTCTTTAAACTAAAAGAGAACCCTATATAAGGAGATATTAGGAAGAAATTCTTTACTATAAGAGTGTTGAAGCACTGGAACAGGTTGACCAGAGAAGCTGTGGATGCCCCAAAGCTGGAAGTGTTCAAGGCCAGGTTGGAAATAGAGAGAATGTGTGAAAAATATGGATAATTAACTATACTCAGCTATGCTAAACAAGCTGCTAAAAAGGAATAGCTGCTAAACAAGGAATAGATAGGAAATGTTACAGAATCCAGAAGAAACTTGAACCTCCTGGGTGGGCTTTCCTGTAAGGGCTGATGATGACAGACTTGGAGAGCATCTTTTTTTGTGCATTTAGAAGCTTCACATGATGATAAATACTAATTGAATTGAAACTTTGTTCTCCTCTTCGCTGAGATCAAAGCATTATTTGCTTAATCTAAAAAGCCAGACTATTGTGGTTATGAAATAATTAAATGGCCTTTTAAAAGAGCTGTATTTAGAGAATAACCTTATTGTATAAAATGTATTTTTTCACCCAGAATGTCCTCAAAATAACTCAACACTTAAGTATACTACTATATCAAATATAAACACTTGGCATCTATTTCACAAGAAATTGTTTGTACAATTTGTTTTTCTCACTTAGCTTTATGCCATTAGGTTTCCTTCAAGTGGTTATTTCTTGAAAAATTACTTCTGTTTCACAAGGGTACCTCTGTCTAGTAGTGAAAATCTTAAAGTTGTACTTAAGAATCCTAATTCACTCTTGCTCATCCGGCTCTAAATTTTATGCATTATGGTGTCTGTTTCTTTATAAAGTGGGTACTGATGCATTGAGAATTTTTATGGGTAAAAAGCAAAAAAGCTAAAGTAATTTTTAGATGCAAATATATATCAGACAGTGGATGATGCTTATAGCTGTTTAATATTAACTTTCCTAAAACTTGTTTTTTGTCTATATTCTTCAAATCTCTCTCTACTCTCACTGCTTAGTAAGTTTAAAAGGAAAATAATAATAAAAAAAAAAGATACTTTATGAAAACCAAGAACTGAAATACATTGTTTTAACAGAATGAAGTTCTGCTAGCCTGCTGCCCTGAAAAGGGTTTACTACACTGAACATCTTTCCTTCAAAAATATTGTCTGTGTTTAAAAAAAAAAAAAGGAGTGTGAAAGCTTGTAGTTGTCCTCGTCCTGAAGAACTAGGATGAACTATAAGTAGATTCATCAGTTGTTTAACTTAATTTTTTTAGCATCTCTTGAGGTATCAGTGCTTCAACTTCTGTACAACAAATACTAAATAACAGTTTAGTTTTATCTTTCTTGTGGTATCTATTGGAATACTTTTGTTTGTTTTTGAATGCTATTGGAATTCCTTTTTAATCCTGATTAAAACCTCTGAATCTGTCTTAAAATGCAGAAACAAATTAATTTCTGGTGTCACCACCAAAGCCTAAGAATGTTTTGTGTTGACTCAATTTTGTGGATCAGGGCAGCTCTGCCAAATACTAAGTTTTGAATACAGTTCTTAAACCTTGAGTATCAGCATCAACTTCAACCGTGTGGTGATTTTTGCAGTTCAAAAAATATAGTTTGCTGATTTGTCTCAACTTACCTGGGACAAAGCAAAGAGGAGGTGGAGTTCTCTTTTAAGAATCATCTGTTTGAGACTATAAACCATGTGTCCTACAAACTATTTTTGAAGGAAGCTACCAGACCCTGAAATTGCAATCAGGACCTATGAACATTAAGTGATGTAGTTGCTTTCAGTACAGTGACATTCTGAAGTAGCGTAACGCTGAACAAAGCCATAACATCACTGGAGTCTTGGCATGCTAATCCATTGTTACTGTATTCTGATGCCTCAGCTTATGTTCTTGGAGGAGGTAACTGTCTTGTGAAAGCATTAACCCAGTCTGCTCTGGTGTTAGAATGCCAGCGTTCTAACATGCATGCATGCTATGCAGCAAATGTTAACATGTTACAGTTAACATATTAACATGTATGCAGCAAAATGACAGCTTTGGTTTTATGTGGCATTAGTTTGAATATATGTATAACATATTGTTAGTGGGCAAAAAGGAAAACAATTATTTTTCTGAGGGTGGGAGAAACCATTTTTGAGGAGCTGGGGATTCTTTTGTAGCATCAAGTATTCCTTCAGTTGTATAAATTTATATAACAGTGAATAATGAAACATACTATCTTTGGACTAAGATCTAAAACTAAATCAGCCTAACAGTGTCTTAAAAAGCTTAAGAATACATTTGTTTTCATAGCTTGAGCATCTTTGTTTCTGTGATGTAATTGTAGCTAACAGAAGTGTCTAATTTTAAAACGCTCAACCACATTTAAAGAGTTAAAGTAAGCTGTGAAAAAGTGAATTTTCACCTCAAAATAAGTAACTAATAGCCTGAAAAAAAAAGCTAAGAAGTTTGGTATGTATATGTGAAAGCTGCTCTTTGCTCTAACCCTGACGTGGTGGAAAGTTAAAGCCTGAAGTAATCTTACCAAGTTGAGGTTATAAAATACTTGAGCAAGAGGTCAGATGAAGGTGTGTTACAGTGGTATAAAATCACCAGTCATTTTGATGGTGATGCTGAGCGTATTTCTTTGTTTAAGCCCAGAGTTTTACCGTAAAAACACGGGTAAAGTGTAAAAACACATTCTTTAACCTTCCCTACTCCCTCTCACTTCCCACCCTGCATTTCTAGTTAGATGTGTTTATATTTGTGACATTGAGATGTGGAACTCCTGTTTATTAAGAAATTAATGTGTGACAGATTTACTGTATGCAGCAAAAGAAGAGGTGGTGACATTTCTCCTTTGAAAGAGAGGAATTGACCATACAAGCTTTATTTTAATTTGCATTTGTTTATGAAATATACTTTGGTTTGCATTGATTAAAAATTTGTGAAGAATGGCTGATGTTATATTAACATTGGTGAAGAGTATGCCTACTACATTTTGCATGCCGTTGCCATAGCGACTGTTCTGGAGAGTGACCCAAATTAATTTTCCACTAGTCACTAAGTGCCCTGTCATTTATTTTTTTTTATTTATTTATTTATTTTTTTTGTGCTAGGGATAAGCAGGCTGGAACATTTTATTTTTTATTTTTTTTCTCAGATGCTCACCTTATTATTTATCCCTGTATTCTTGAAAGCAATCACCAAGCTATTTTAGTCAACCAAAATCTAACTTGTTAATTTGTGCAGTCAAATGTGTGATATTTACACATCACCATTATACAAAGAGGATCATGTCAATTAATAACTAGTAATTGGATGGAAGTAAACTTTGTTTAAAATCTCCATAATAATTGAAGTAGACAATAAAACATGCTTATTTGAAACCTCAGTCTTTATGCTGTTCTGCCAGTTCAATGTAATAGATTTCAAAATTCCTCCTAGTTGAACAAATCTTTACTGAGCTTGATCTGAGAAAGGCCAGAGAAGACAATGCTTAGTATATCTAGTTAGCTCTTCATAATTCATTAACAGAGTGCTTGGTGGATGGCAGTGGAAAAAGGAGTCATTTGGCAAGAAAACAATACAAGCCTCCAATAAAAGTATTAGCTGCTTATTTCTGGTAGCAGAGCCTTACTTCAAAAGACCTTTTTCTTTTGTAGCCAGTCTGTGTCACATAAGTGACGTGAGGCCAGTCATTCAAGCTTAAATTGATTACTTCAATTATTGTACTTGGCAGCAACTCAGTTTGCGGGGTGCATGTTTTCTTTTTTGTTTTTTGTTTTGAAGCTTTGAGCTTCCTGTCGTACACTACTGCTCCCATTTCTATACCTTCATGGTAAGCAACAGCAAAGATGTCAATTTGTGCATGTGTTTCCCCTTAGAGGATATTTCTTTTTTAATTTTTTTTTTTGCTCCCACCCTTGTTGTGTTGTACTCACTAGATGTTTATTTCTGCATCAACAGATGCATCTTTCTTACTTGAAGCTCGCTTGTTACTTACCCCTTTGTGCAGTCTTTTCTTATATATACAAAAGGTCATTTCTATATTCAGAGTGAGTGCATCACTGTTGAAATACACTTTTTTAGTTTGCTGAAAACAGTGGCATTCCTGGTATGTATTTTCATAGACAGTATATAAGATCTTTTACAAATATGCTCCTAAGTTGCCTTGTGCACAAAAGCTTAGCAAATATAAAGTGCAATTTTGGTGTTTATTGTGTAATAACTGTTGGAATTTGATAGCACTTAAAGTTATCAGCTTGTACCTAGTCAGTGTCCATGTATGCAAATTAATATGTAAATATACATAACATCTACCTTGCTGATTTGTTCATTAAGGTAGAGCTTTCACAAACTGATTCTGATCTAGATTAATTTAAAAACCTAATATAAAGAGAAACTTTTTTTCTTTGTGAGGCATGATTGCAAGAGAATGTTTAGTTTTTTAAACCCTCCTGTTGATCCAACCAAGATGAAAATGTATTTGTTCCTTCTGGTATGGGATTTATTTTTATTAACTTTTTGAAAGAAATATGTAGAAACTCTGCAACTGTAGTCTTGTGTTGCGTTCAAACTAATGCTTTTAATCAGGGAAAACTTAGACCTAATTTCTCCTTACTCAAAATGTTAATATTTGCGTAGCAACTCTAAAGATGGTTGTTTTCCATCTTGAATATCTTAAAATATACTGGAATTTCAGTTAATATATTCTGCCTTACAGCTTATTATATGTTGTTTTATCTAGTTGTTGTGGTTTAACCCGGCCGGCAGCTAAACACCACACAGCCGTTCGCTCACCCTCCACCCTCCCTCTCTGGGATGGGGGAGAGAAACGGGAAAGTGAAGCCTGTGGGTTGAGATAAAGACAGTTTATTAAGATAGAAAATAATAATAATAATAATAACAATAATATGTACAAACAAGTGATGCACAATGCAATTGCTCACCACCCGCTGACCGATGCCCAGCCCAACCCTGAGAGCCGGCCCCCCACCCCGGCTAGCCACCCCTATATATTGTTCAGCATGATGTCAGATGGTATGGAATACCCCTTTGGCCAGTTTGGGTCAGCTGTCCTGGGGCTGTCCCCTCCCAGCTCTTGCTGCCCCCCCAGCCTGCCCGCTGGCAGGACAGAGCGAGGAGCTGAAAAGTCCTTGGCTTAGTGTAAGCACTGCTCTGCAGCAATTAAAACATCAGCAAGTTATCAGCACTCTTCTCATCCTAATCCAAAACATAGCACTCTACCAGCTACTAGGAGGAAAAATAACTCTGTCCTAACTGAAACCAGGACACTAGTGTTTTTTTAATCTTTCATTGACAAATATCCTTTAAAGGGATAAAACCAGATGTTCAAAACCCAAAGAGCTGACTGATTTACAGCTGTTTGGATGTTTGCATGAATTTGAGGCTTAAGAAAGCTTAACCCTTAATTCTTTAAGGAGTTATTTTTGTTTCAAGAACGAAAACAATAGGACAGTCTCTCCATGGAATAGAGGCAAAATGGACTTAACACGGGTGTGTAGTCAACTTCAGAGGAAGGCACTGGACAATTCTAAGTAGATATTTTGCCACATTGTGTAGTATTTTTAAAAAGAAAAATATTTAAAAATACTCTGTTGATGACTAACAATATTCTATTTCTTGAATACTAATTTCTGTAGAAGCCAGGTTATTTATAGGAAAAGAACTTTCAAATACATCTTCAAATTAAAAAATAATAATAATTCCAAGAGGTAAATTTTCTGTTCTTGTCATATATAAAATCTGATAGGGTGTTAAGGGCACATATCTGATAGAGTGTTAAGAACACTTATGTTTGGTATGTTGTTGCTTAGATAACTGCATCTAGTAGCTTACTCATTTTGAAGTCTTATTCCTCGTGTAAATTTGTAATCAAAATATCAGACCAGGTAATGCAAGGCAGAGACAGACTGGGGAGGAAGAGGATGGGGCATGGACAGAATCTGTACTGGTTCAAGAAATTTCTTACCCCTCTAAACTGCTAAGATTGGAGAACACTTGCTGTATGTGTACTTAACACATCAAAGGAAAAATGGTCAGTGTGATATGGTTGTTTTTTAATATTAAAGGACTAAATTTGTTGATTTGGGATGTTCCATATAGTCCCATGTTCTCTATTTCAAGTCTCTTCCACAACAAACATAATAGACATAAACTCTCCTTTTCTCCCAGAGACTCAGCAAAAGTTCCCTGTTCAGCCATGCCAGTCTTCTTTTTTTCACATGGGGACAGCGCATGTGCAGGTGCTCCTGCACCTTGAAGACTTACTTCTTGAGGAGCATATAGCCTTCATGACCCTTTTGCCCCTTCAGCTGACTCCCACAGGACCGCTGTCCTTACCCAAACAGTTCAGTCTGTCCTTCAGAAGTCCAAGGTATCATTTTTACTCAACCCCCTCCTGACATCACCAAAATTTGATTCAGTACATGTATGTTGGAAACTAATACATATCAATATAAAATAGTCCCATATAGTCAAAGTGGGAGGAATACTCAAAGCCATCCAGAAGCTTGCTTAAATATAATGCTGATCTGTCTAATAAAGGTAAGAAATTAGAAGATTATGAAATTCTTCAAAGTGTCTTCCTTGTATACAAGCTATCTTTTTACCCAGATATTTCACCTACCTTAAATTTTTTTAAAGGCTAATACGAAGATATCGGTGGCATTGGATATGGAAAAGAAGGCAGAATAGACTTAAAAATGCACTGTAGCAGTGTGAATGTGTACCTGCATATTGAAGTGCAAAATCTTGAAAACTTATTTTTATGTATGTGTTGTCGGGCACAGATGGAAGGAGTTGTATCTGAAGAACAGAACAAGAGTTTGTGATAGTGTCTTAAGAACTTACCTCTCTTCTCCAGTTTAATACTGTTCTTTTTCAGGTGATAATGCACACAACTGTAATATCTATTGCAATGTGCAGAACAGTGAGAGTACGTAAATACCACTGAGGGCTAGTTAGATGTACTTCTGATTTGAAGTAGGTTTGGAATAAATATTGTTCAGCTGGGGAATGAAGAAAAGAGCAATTAAATGTGCTTAAATATTCTTATTTCAATTGTTAAGTCTTATTTTTCACTTTTCTAGATCTCATTATTGAGGATGAATGTTTTTTCTTTACATGCAGGAATTAGAGAGAAGGGTGATTGCTGAGTGACATATTCCCTGAGAACATAATTTTATAAAGCAAATATTTCCTTATTCCTGCTTCAGCTGTAGCGAAAATACTAAGTGTTATACTTCTACTGCAGAAAAGAGACTGAGGGATATTTTTTTCTTCATCCTATCCTACCTCCTCTCCTGTATCCATCCAGGAGTTTGCTGAGGGCTATCAGAGCAGCACAAGAGATCTTGTGCAGGGAGCTGAATACTGTGGGATGTTCAAGAGTATTAGTGTAAAGGGAGTCTTGAAGCAGGGAGGTTTAGCAAAGTCACTTTTAAGGTGTAGAGTCATCAGATTTACACAGAGGATGCAGAAGGCAAGTTGGGAGAGAAAATGTTCTGATCAAAACATCTCCAAACACATTCACTACATCATTATAATGAATGACTAATAGCAAGAATGCCCCAGAATTTATTGGTTTCTACAACACAGCAGTAAAGCTGATGGTAAAAACTTTAAGCAGTCATGTTGGGGTGGAGGGTAGTAAATTTAATTAGTACCTATGGAAGAGATACGGGGCGCTCATTAGCTCTGCCATGTTTCTGTGTTCACTGCTCTGGAAATGGATGCCACTGTTTACAGCCTGTCATAATTATGCACAAAGAAGTGACAGTCATTCTTAATAGTAGGCTTGTTTTAATATGACAAAGACAAATGCAGCAAATGCATGGATTACAAGAGAAAGCAGTAATAGAAGGGGGAAGGTTGGTGTTCTTGAACTTCATTCACAGCAGCAACATTTGCAGAGTTTGACGGATGACTAGAAGATTAGTCACCGGCCAAATGGATCGAGATAGCAGTGATCTCCAACAAAATCACTGAACAGCAATTTCAATGAACTGAGCTTGAGATTTGGAGGAAGTGGGGTCATGGAGGAGAAAAGTATGTGCATGTCACTTTAATTCAGCTGATAACCATTTTGTGTTTGCTTATGTTGGATTTGATTACAATAATCTGAAGAAAATGAATTACTAATGAAGTTATGTACGCTGTAGATTGATGGATGAGAAATATGATACAGTTAAGGGGCTTTATTTTAAATCCTACAGCTGCCCATGAAAGGGGTCTGTGCTAAGACAACATCACATACTTTTTTTTGTGTGAAGTGTGGTTTTCCCTTACTGAAGAGTTAGCAGGCCTGGTTCTTTTTACATGATTCAAGAAGTAAAACACCACCTAGCTTGCTCACCTCTGTAAGCAATTCCCTCAGGAAAAAAAAAAAAAAAAAGTTTCATCTCTTTAATGTGGACTGTTTAGGTAGTTTGCTTTGTAGAGTTGCTCAGTCAACTGTCCTGGTAAAAATAAATGAAATAAGGAGACAGCAAACAAGTGGGTGGAGGAAGTCCTTAAAGTATTTCTGCTGTGGTGACCATCATTGCAGAAAATGGATACTGTCACAGAGGGGGATAAAATCGCTTGTCTGACCTTCTGAATTGTCTATGACAGAGCTTACTGAATGCAGGGTTTAAGAATTTCAGTACCTGAACTGTAACAATGTCCTTTCACATAAGCATATAGGTTTTCCCACTGTGTAAAAGTTCCTGCTACAGTCGTGCTGCCCATGGGAATTAAAAACAACCAACCAAAATGATTATCAATTTGTGGGCTTCTTACCAAAAGGCAATCTCATCTTTTCCACATTCAGTGGCAGCAGATCCCTGACGCTTTCATGAAGTAGGTGAGATTTAAATCCAAAAAGGTGTTTTAGTGATTTTATTTTATACCCCCTTAGTCTGGTCTACCTGTTGATCTGGATTGCCATGGAATAGGATGATATTTAGGGACATGATGTGAACGCATGGCTAAGGCAGATTGGAAGGCAGGTTAGCCTCTTTTCAGAAGTTGTGTGGTCCCCTTAGGGAACTTATGAAACTACATCTTCACTTTGTGTTTTATGAGTTTGCTAACGAGCTTGTTTAATAGCTGGAATCCATGGACATGTTCAAAGAGATGACTTTTTTGTTTAAACTGCATTTTAACCATGGAAATACTGTTATTCACCTGAAAGTATTGAGTAATCTTGATTTACTTGGTTTTATGCAAATATGCATTAAAAATAAAATGTATTTAGTATAAATCTGTATTTAGTATTGCTCAAAATAACTAGCTAGATCACCTTAACATGCATACCAGTTTAACGTATTTTAGCCATTGATTTCCACTACAGATATACTACTGGCTGTGCAAATGTTTTACAGAAGACTAGTTCTTCTGGAGAACGTTTGCAAACGGTGTTCTTGAGACTTCTAGATGACAAGGCATGCAATACAAACACTATTTCTTTTTGCCTTTTGACTGCTTTTCTGAAACTAGAAAACAGTGAAAAATTATCTAGCTGTAAGTAAAGATTTTGCTACTTAGAAGTAGGTAAGAAAGAGCTTGTGGAGAAAGCTGTGGAGTTGTATCATGGCTGTATTAGGCACAATTGTTTTTCCTGGCAAATGGTACCTCACCTTAGTGTTCTGACAATTTTTTATTTAGTTGTTACAAATCACTGTTGTGTGAGAGATTGCAGATTACTGGGTTCACTTGCACATTTACAGTAATACTGACATTAAACTCACAGG
The DNA here is from genome assembly GCA_011075105.1 of Heteronetta atricapilla. NCBI lineage: Eukaryota > Metazoa > Chordata > Aves > Anseriformes > Anatidae > Heteronetta > Heteronetta atricapilla. The sequence continues at coordinate 14,375,337 of CM021733.1, forward strand.
GCTGTAAAGTTCATTAGCAGGAAAAGTTCATTATGCAACTGAATTCTGATTCTCCATAACCTCATAGCAGAAGCTGGCATTGTTTCATATGAAACAATTATATCATGTTACATGGTTCAGTAAACGAAATTTTCTGCTAAAATAATCAAACGAACGTTTACTGTCAAAGTATGAAATCTGCTTATTTTCTTCTGGTGAAAGCCATCATTAATTCATAAAATGCCTTCTTAAGTGTAATATAAACTAAAATCAACTAATTTTCCTTTGAAGGCAGTAAGTCTGAGATTATGCCATTTTTTGAAGACTATTTGGCACATAGCGTAGTCAAACATTATTTTTTTTGTTCAGTTGTCTAAATGCAAAGTGCGGATAAGTTGTGCCTTCTGTGTTCTATTTATATATAAATATAAATTTATTGCTGCGTGGTGTCAATATGCAGTTGTCTGTTGTTCAATGACAGAACTGTTCAGGAGTCCTAGTCTGGGTTTTTATCATGCTAGACTTTACAGTCAGTCACAAACTCTTACTCCAATACTTAGTTGTTCTTCAGACTTTTATTTTTGCCTAAAAATTTTATTTTTGCCTAAAAATTTACCTCTTTCCCCCTCAACCTGTAAAAGTGTTTTTGATGTACCTAGATAGGAGGAGTGTTCTAAAATTAGCTTCCAGACACCTGACTGTAGCAATATTTCTGTATTTTTCAATAACTAGAAAAACAGCTGTGCTCCTAGCTTGTTGAGAGTTGTGATTCTGTAGTGGAACTTCTGGTGCTCAAAAATCTGTTATTGATCCCAACGAGGGATTTTCAGGAAAAGGATGTAAAGTCTTAAGTCTTCCTTGTGTATTTGCCTTGCAATATCTATCCCCAAATTATTTCTAGCATTTCTGGGGCAAGTAATAAGGGAAACAAATGGTGTTAATGAGTTGACCTTTTAATTTTTTATTCTATTAAATGTATTAATGTATTTGTAACTCAAGGCAGGTGAAAAATGATTTCTGAGCTCTGTGGGGCAGAAAGAAAAAGTAGGTAAAAAGGCTAAGGTGAGCTGCCACTGCTTGTTTTAGGTTAGAAGGTATGATGTCAGAGGGAGTTTGTGCCTGGTGAAGTTTGAAAACCCAGCATTTGAAGGGAGATATTTTATTTAGATGGCTTACTATGAAATGTTTGCCAACTCTGCATTTTTACAGCTCAACTGTGAAGGAGAGGGGAGGAAGAGGGTAACCAGGAACCAGGAGCCCAGTGGAAATATGATGGACAGGGTGGCTGACAAAAGTTTGCGATGTGATAGGAAGGAATCACAAAAATCAGCAAAATGGGGATTAAGCAGGGTCACTTCCAGGGCTGGGGCCAGTCCTGTTAACATTTCTGTCAATGATCTGGATGCACAAGTGGAGCCCATCCCCATCAAGTTTGCTAAGGATACTGAACTGTGACGTGCTGTTTTACTCCCTGAGGAGAAAACAGGCCTTGCAGAGGGATGTAGATAAATTGGAGCACTAGGTGATTAGCAATGGCATGAGGTTCAACAGAGGAAAAGACTCTGTCCCATGTGCAGAATTGGCAATGCTGGATACAGGTATAGACTAAGAGATAAGTGGCCCTGCAGAAAGGGATCTGGGTGTGCTGTTCAACAGCAGGCTTAACAGGAGTCAGCGGTGTCCAGTTCTGGGGTCCCCAGAACAAGAGATGTGAATGCACTGGAACAAGTCCAATGTAGGGTCACCACAATGATCAAGGCACTTGAGCACTTCTATGAGGAAAGGCTGAGATAGCTTAGACTCTTTAGCCTAGAAAAGAGAAGGCTCAGAAGGGGATCTTCAGGTATGTAAATACCTGAAGGAAGAATGAAACAAAGACAGAGCTAAGCTGTTCTCAGTGGTGCCCAGTGACAGGACAAGAAGCAATGGGTACACAGCCAGTTCCCTCTGAACATCAAGAAACACTTTTTTACTGCTAAGGTGATAGAGAACTGGCAGAGCTTGCCGAGTGAGGTTGTAGAGTCTCCCTCTTTTGGGATATTCAGAAGGCCCTTGAGCATAATTATGGGCAAGCTGTTCTAGGTGTCCCTGCTTGAGCTTGAGCATGGTGGTTGTACCAGGTGACCTCCAGAGAACCCTTTCAACCTCAGCCATTCTGTAGTTCTGTGTAATAGAGCAATGCAAACTCTGAAAGCTTTTTAAAATACTTTTGGTTGGAACTAGTTGTAACTGAGCTAGCTGCTTTGGTGTGCTCTAAGAGGTGCAAACTCTTGAAAAACAGTTTTAGGAATCATATTGAAAATATGACCTTTTATTAATGCACTTTTAAAATATTTTCAGTATGCAGAAAGTGAACTCTAAGACAAAGTCATTGTGTAATATCTGGAATGTAAGGATCTCAGTCCTCTAATTGAGACCAAATGATAAAAAGCACTGAGGAAAAAGCTGACTTGTGAGGAAATGCTTCTTATTCCATTAAGCATACTGTGGCCATTAACAAAGAAAGTTCATAAAGGCTTTTCCACTTCCTATTAATCTTGCCAGCAACTTAAGTGCAACGTTACTCTAGGAATTTAAAGTGTTCCAGCACCACAGTGCATACAAATTAAAAGCAAAGGCCACATAGAGGAGGAAATAACTTCATGTTGTTACTGTAATTCACTTTTCTTGCAGGGGGTTCAGTAGATGCTTGACCAGCAAAGATAACAGAAAAAAGACTGGAAGTATTTTTTAGACTTTGCCAATGAATGTCTTTAACTATGTAACAGTGGTTTGGGGTCTCTTTCCTTCAGACATTTTTTAGTTTTGTGTTTAATATCGTAGTCCACGCGGTGATCTTAAATTAAAGAATTAGAGATTAAGATGTAACGTATGTGTTCTATGGCTTAGGGAAGGTCATTGTGAGCGATGGAAGGAGGCACTGTATTTAGTTGTCTCAATTGGCTTTTAAATCTGTGGTTGTTCCAAGACTGTTGATGCCATCTGAACATCTGGAACTGTGTAAACTTTTGCAGTAAGGAACTACAGAGTTCACAGGTCTACACATATGTATTTCCTTCTGTTTGTCTGTCTTTATGGAAATTTAAGACATAATAATAACCAAAACCTACAATTATAGCGTATAAAGGGAAGAAAGCAAGGAAGATAGCTTTCTTCATTTCTGCAGCTATAAGAAGTGAGTTGTATCCACCATACAAAATCCAAAAAATATTTTTTAACACTAATCTCTAGGTAGGACAGTAGTAGTGAAAAGTTCATTATTAGAGTACTAGGCAGTCTGCAAACACTTCTGCAAGCTTTGCTGTCTAAACAGAACAAAAGTATGAGGTAAGAGAGTGGGCATGGAACAAATTGAGAAAACAATGTCAAGTACTGTCAACGCTGTTGGTATCTAAGTTTTTGAAGGGGTTAGCTGGTTTAAAAGATAGCTTTCTTCTCTTCTCTGAAGGGAAACTTATTTGGAAGATACAGGCATAGCAAAATTGATATGCAGATAGAATGAAAAAAGTGATTGAGGCTTTGAGGATAGTACTAATATCAGAAAACTCCTTTGTGCTACTTTAGCTTTTCCCACTAGTGAAGACAACACACATATAACCACTACCTGCAATTTCTCTTTTTGCTGCCCTATGTGGAGAACTATGTATGAATGCTTTGTCCTGCTTAAGCATTAACTATGATTAGGTATGGAGTCAATAATGACATGCAGCTTTGCTATATGCACTTCTGCACGTGAAGATCCGAAGGTAAGCTTCTCAGTTCGAGCTGTCTGATTTGTGAATAAGTCATAAAATGTATAGAGTAAATACCTTAAAAAAAAAAAAAAAGTACCAGAGCTCAAGTCTACAAAGATGATGAAGTCTTTCCAAGTCAGGGAAGAACAGAAAAAGGATTGGTCTAGTTTTAAAAGGTGAAGATTGTTCAGTGGATTTAATGCAAGGGAATTCACCAAAAGCTTATTCTGCAACTTTACTTAGAACCTGATTTTAAGGCTATTCTCTGAAGGAAAAAATATTAAAATGTCTATTATTTGACAACTCCCTTGAGCATGCTAAAATTTCTCTGTGTTGCAGGAAAGCAAAATAGGAAATGTTATGTATTTAATGGAACGACCATGCAGGGTAAAGAACCCTTGGCATGCCTGGTGGGATTTTAATACACTGGGTATGCATACTTGTTCAATACTGATTTAAAGGTGAGGCTTGGAAAAGGGAAGGGAGAAAAATGTCTGCTTGTCATTAGCAGGCTCTACTTTCACTGAAATCAGTAAAGTCAAGCTGCTGTCTTTACTGGCTACATAGCTAAGTTAAGGTTCGGAGATTTTGAAGTGCCACTCCAAATGTTTAATATAAGCCTTGGATATTATGCAGAACACCCTCCTATGAAAATGCTGCATTAGCCAGAGCTATAGCCGACTTTGTATATGAACTTTACAGAACTAAGTGCAAATCTGTTGGGATAAAGCATATTGTAACTCCATACAGGTAGTTAAGTATTATGACATTTAGTCATGAATATATGCTTAGCAATTCAGAAAGTTTAAATTTAAACCTTTAGGGAACAATCATTTGGAAGGTTCTCATTTACTGTGTTATTGGATAATCACTTGGAAATGCCAATCCATTTTTTTCTCAATTTGTCACAATCTACTTCAATCTTGGCATTAATTTTTTGATGTAGCCTTTGTTCTTGGATTAGCCTTCAAGACATTTGTGGGATTATTTTTCTGCACTGTTTACATCACATATTGCCAGAAGGCCTGAACAAGCTAGATCACTTGCTAGGCCATCAAATGAATGATGCAGCACAATGTAAAAGGAGATGGGGGAGAACAGCTTGTTGTATTGGTCTGAATGGAGTAGCTAAGCAGCTACTATTTTTTTTTTTTTTTTTTTTTTTTTCTTGTGTGTCCCTTTTGGTTCATGGTCATGATTTGAATTTTAGCTGCCTAGGGATGGTCCCACTGATTTCTGTGAAGGACAACTGAGAAAAGTGAGATACTGAAATGTTTTGTATTCACTTTAATGCACAGGAGTGTAAAAATGAGGAAATTGAATTTTGGTGCTTGGAATATAGCTTTACTGAGAAAATGTAGAAGTAAGCATTTTCAAGGTATGGTTAGATTGTCACATAAAGAAAGCTGTATGAAGTTAGATGCAATTTCCCCGATAAGGTCCTTCAGATATGAATATTACAAGTATATATAAGTGAATTTTATTAACCAAAGACTGTCTGCATTCATCCACCCAGTTCATCCAGCCTTGTGTATTTGCTTTCTAATTTAAGGTTTATTCTGCCTTTGGCCATTCTGCTCTCATATGCATCTTAAATGACATTGTTTCTCAGCTCTTCCCTGGAACTTGATGGCTTGTTGTTCTGATGGAAATATGTTTCATAATTCACTAGTGTAATGAGCAGTTAATCTTTAAGTAGCTTCAGAGTAAACTCCTTTAAATTATGAGAAAACAACACCCATCTATTATAAAAAGTTTTTTTTTTTTTTTAAAAAAAAAAAAAAGGACCTGCAGAACTGCAGACTTGTCAGCCTTACCTCCATGCCTGGGAATGTCAGGGAACAGATCTTCCTGGAAACCATGTTAAGGCATATGGAAGACAGGGAGGTGATTAGAGACAGCCAGCATGTCTTCACAAATGGCAAATCATGCTTGACTAACTTGGTGGCCTTCTGTGACAAAGTGAAATCATTGGTGGACAGCAGAAGAGCAGCTCATGTCACCTACCTTGAATTATGCAAAGCCTTTAATGCAGTCTGACAAAACATCCTTGTTTCTAAATTGGAGAGGCGTGGATTTGATGGATGAACTGCTCAGTGGATAAACAGTTGTCTGGATGACTGCATCCAAAGACTTTTGATCAATGGCTTGATGATATTCAGCTGGAGACCATTGAGTGGTGTCCCTCAAAGGTCTGTATTAGGACTGGTACTGTTTAATACCTTCATTACTGATATGGACAGTGGGACTGAGTGCTCTCTTGGCAAGTTGCAGATGACACCAGGCAGTTGATCTTCTAGAAGGAAGGGATTTCATCTAGAGGTACCATGACAGGCTTGAGAAGTGGGCCTGTGTCAACCTCATGAAGTTCAACAAGTGCAAGCTTCTTTATGTGGATCAGGGCAATCCCAAACATCACTATAGACTGGGTGATAAATGTGTTAAGAGCAGCCCCAAGGAGAAGGACTTAGGGGTACTGGTGGATAAGAAGCTCAACGTGAGCTGGCAATGTGTGCTTGCAGTCCAGAAAGCTAACCGTATCTTGGGCTGTGTCAAAAGAATCATGACCAGCAGGTTCTGAAAATGTTCAGGACCAGGCTGGATGGGACCTTGAGCAGCCTGAGCTAGTGGAAGGTGTCCCTGTTCATGTCAGGGTGGCTAGAACTAGTGATCTTTAAATGTCCCTTGCAAGCAAACCATTCAATGAAGGTGAGGCAGCTGTTCCACAGATGATAGATGTACCTGCAGTATAAAGGTGTTTGAATTCCTGTGCTTTTCTAGTGCCAAGTGAGCACTGTTCTGAATTGGTGCTCTAGAGCTTACATTCTCAGGCATTCAATTTTAAATGCTACTGTAATGTATTACACAGTTAATGCTGTTGTGCTTTCCATTCAATGTTTATGGCAGTCAGGCCAGTGTGCTCCTTGTTTACATATGTTACGTTCTTCAGTTGGGGGAAACAAATTATGCTGTCCTTAAAAATAGGGAATTGCTGCTTTTGCATAATTGATTTCCAAGAATTTACGATGCAGATTTGATTGAAGCAAGCTTGTGTGATCTGCAGTTGGTTACCCGAGATGCACATTTCTATAAAGTGGAGCCACACAGCAGATAAATTATATCATCACTTAGTATAGGTTTGGAAAAGAAATATTTGTAGCTATTCATAGTGTTTAAGCCTTCCAGAATATGCTACTGGATTTTTCTAATAGTTCTATGCTAACTTTTTATCAATGGCCATTGGGGTGGTGGTATGGAGGGAATTGAGAGAGTAATGGATAAAGAGTATGCATCGGGTCAAATGAAAAATCAAAAATGTTTATTTAATTCTAGTTGAATGTTCAGGTTTTTCAATTGAAGATGATTTTCAATTTTTAATCATTCTTCAGGTTATATGAGCAGGTATGTTTGAAAAACAGTGTCTTTTTTTTTTTGCTTGTATTTACTGACAGTTTGGCAAAACTGAAATGAACTTATAAAATTTTCTTCAAATGTGTTCATGCTTTTTCAGAAAGTTTTGAGTAATAATTCTGATCTTTGTGTAATAATACAGTGGCAAATGCATCTGTTGCATATTTACTAGATTATATGATTAAAAAATAACAGCCCACAATTTGTCTTCATGCTAGAAGCAGTAAAATGTTTAATAAGCAAATAACAAATGCGGAAAGGCAAGTTCCTTCTTTAAAACACGTTACTGTGCCAGGAACATGTGTAACTGATAGCTACGTGAACTGGCCCAGAACTTGACCTTGTTCTTAACTCAATGTTTAGAAATTAATTTTGATTTCTAGTATTTCTCTAATACTATGACTAGTAAAGTACTTGGGTATATATGGCCTTTTTCCATCTTGTGGTTTGTGCATATCAATTGTCAATTTATTGATGCTGAACAGATAGTTTGTTTCTGTAGTGCTGCTGAAGAAATAGGGTTTTGATAGAAATCTGTTTCAAAGTAATTTTAGTTGATTACATAGTGTTTTCTAATATGAATTAATTAAAAATCTGGGCAGGGTAAATGGATGGACTCCTAGACAAGTCCTTGCCAGCATTAGTCTAGACAGGATGTATGCTAGTGTAAGAACAAAGTCTTGTTGCAGTAGATAAGATTAATGAAGTTGCATGCTTAAGGATCTTTCAGTGTAATGTATTCAAGAAATGTTATCTCTTTTCTGAGTGCAGGTATATAGTTCTGTGGAACAGTGGCCGGTAGCATTGGCAGGGGTCTTGTAAAGATGGTATTTTTGTTTTGCTCTTCGTGTTAGCTTCTTGCAGAATAAGCTTTTATTCTCAAGTGTAATTGAAACGTATTTGTTTCTGCAACTATTTTTCTGCTTGCTGTCCCCCATTATCTTACAGTTAGTAGCTTTTTCAAGATAGGTGTTTAAGCTTTGTTTTCAGCAAATGTAATACATTTAATGTAATTTGCCCTTACATAAATGTAAGGACAATATATTGTCCTTTTCCAAAACACAATACCTGCTAGAAAATCTTAACTTTTAGCTTAGAAAAGTCTAGTTGCAGTATCAGGGTCATCACGGAACAAAAACTGATGTGCCAAGTAGCAGCAGCTTGATCAGATGAGCTCCAGGTCCTTTGCAACACATATTTCTATGAATACCTGAATATTTCAGCTTTCATGGTATTTATTATTGGCTTAGCCTGTGGTTGTAAGGGCAGTTTCAGGTATCCCAGGTCACAATGAATAACATGGGTACAACATGGGGGGGTGGAGGTGGATGGTTCTTGGTAAACTGTTTTATTCACCTCCAGTAAATGAAGATTTGAAGTTGCATGCTTCTTTTTCAACCTTCACTGGCAGCATAACAATTCATTTCAGGTATTTGTAAAAGGATTAGCCTCTGTACAATCTTAGAAATACAATTAAACTTGCTGCTACTTGTACAGTACAAAACATGCTTATAAATCAATATTTTGTTGTCAGACTTGTGCATTTCCAGAAATTGGTATGAGACTAATCTTGATGGTTTGGTGGTGGAAGCTTCACCAGTGTCTTAACTCATGAAAGAAGTCACATTTAAATAGGAAATTGCTTTTCTTATCTGAATCATGCATGTGTGTGATGTAAAAAGTCCTTGCTCAAGCAAAGTGTACCAGTACTTCACACATGGACTACTTGCAATTTTTAGAATATTTAGAAATGATATCTTGCTTATAGCTTCCTTTGCATGGTACCTGTTGTGAGGTTTAATGGCAAATGTTGTAAGGTTTAATTGACTTATGTGCTTAAGATTCAGGAATGGCTTGGATTTTTTTCTATTCCTCATCAGAAAGATTATAAGAACTTATTTTCTATAGCAATAGAGGGGAATGTATTAAATTAAACACTTCTAAAGGATTATTAAGAAAACGTTAACCTCATCAGGATTATATTTCTTTTGGTCATAGTTAAATTCATTCTTTTTTATATACTGTTTTTGATATAGATTAACTGGACTGATTGAATTTGCTATCTGCATGCAAACTCTTCAATCTATCTGGACAGGAATATTTTATAAAACTTTTTCTAAATGTTTTCCAGTGATATGGCAACATTTTTACAGGAAGAGGTTTCTTTACACTCCTTTTTGTTTTTCTTTACACTTTTTGTTTTTCAAAGTTGTCTTGGGTGAACAGATGATTGTTCCCACATAATTTTTCAAACAATTGTGCTAGTTAATGTGGTGTTAGAATAACAGGGTATTCTGAAATAAGCTTCTTAAAGTATGTGCTTGCACACACCACTCTGAAAAGAAAGATCATATTCAGCTATTACTCCTACATCTTATTATTTTATTAGAAATTGTTACATTTAGACTTAACTTTCTCTAGCAAGCTTCAAATGATTTATTGACTTCTAAATAAATTAATAGAAAATGATTGTGTGTTTGTGGGATTGGGAAGGCAGGTTGAGTTTATTCTAAAACAGGTATTACTTTTTTTCAAGGAATAAGATGTAATGGAAGGAGATGGAGAAAGAACTAAGTCTTTGTACAGCTGTCTCTGAACAGAGCATCTTGGGAAGGCAACCCTGTGCAGAGCTGTGGTGTTTTCACAAGGCAAGGGATTTTTCAGGGTTAAGGTTTAAGGTGTTTGAAGGAACTGGCAAGATATGCTAATTGTGGTGAAGTTAGATGACTAAAAGTGTAATGTGCCTTTGCTTTACTATTACTACTATTTACTACTCTATTAGTGATCTAAAATGTCTTATTTTCCAAGGCTATGCTCCTGAAAAGAAGTCAATTCACACTACCTTGGAGGAAGGCTGTAGGGCAAGCTATTGCAATGACATACTGAGTTTCCACAGACTTGATTTTCAGCTGAGGTGAACTGGCAAGACTCTAAGGTGGCAAATCACTGCAGCTTCATATTGACTGGAGACACTTTGCAAACTGTTGTTGCCCTAATTGCTCTGAAAACAGATTACATTTGTTTCCTGTGTTACCTTTTAAAAAGTAATATTTTAAACTGTCTCTACCAAAGATCCCTATTTATAGCAGTAAAGTAGTTCAGGCAAAGGAAGTAACTTGGAGGTGACCAGTAGCTGAAGGCTGTGTATGTGCCCTGCTGCTGGCTTCCTTCCAGTTCTGTAGACATCCCACAAGCGTGCTGCCCCATTGATTGACCTTCAATGCTGCTCTTCCATAAAAGAAATTGAGGGGATTTAGTACAACTAGGCACCATTTTTAACACCACTAGTTGCAGGCTATGTTTGTGATGAAGTATCTAGAATTAGCAAGACAAACTATTGTACTATGTGTCTTCCAGCTGAACTTTCTTCCTCTGGGCAGGCCTACAATAATGAAACTTGCACCTAGAGAGTTTTGGTGGGATGGTTATTGAAGTGAAAAGATGCAGGTAGGCAGTGGTACTGTGTAGATACAATCCAGATGGTACAAGTACTTCTAATTGTTATCATGCAGAATAGAGGATAATTGTGTTGTAGACTGAATGCTTTTCATTAGTAAAGCATTAAAGTCAATGAGAGCAAGGGCATATGTGTGTTTTCTGCTACACTAAAAACATGTATTTGGTAGGCCAATTTTATAAACACAGTGATGATCCTTCAGGGTTTACATCCCATTCAAGTAGTATTTAGATTTTGTCTTTGATTAGTGTTTCTATCAAATATTACTGCCTCTTGGTTAACAACCCATTCAAGCTTGCTCCTTACTTCCAGCAATAACAACAATATGAAGACTTTTCCCTTTAGAATGGCCTGAAATATAACTAGCAATTAGAAAAGGTTTCTGAAGATTTCTCCCCCTTGCCCTTTTTCAGTGGGGGGAAAGAGACAATAGAAACAAAACAACAACAAAAATATAAAGAATGTGTTTACCTGGTGTGGTTTGTTTTTTTTTTTTTTTGATTGAAGCCCACTGTCCTGCAACTATACAGTAAAGCAAATAGCTGGATGAAAAACTGATTTATTGTTCTATGATTTCTAAGATTTTAAGATGCATGCTGTCCTTTGTAGTTATGGATGACATCTTGTTGTTAATAGTGCAAATGCACTGCAAAGGTGTATATGTGTATATATACATATCCTGGTTTTGGCTGGGGTGGAGTCAGTTTTTTTATAGTACCTGGTGTGGTGCTGTGGCTTGGATTTAGCCTGAAAAATTTATTGATAACACTGTTTTAGTTGTTGCTAAGCAGGGTTTGCACTGCGTCAGGAAGTTCTCTGATTCTCACACTGCCCTGCCAGTGAGGAGGCTGGGGGTGCACATGAATCTGGGAGGGGACAGACCCAGGACAGCTGACCCAAAGCAGACAAAGGGATATTCCATATCACGCAGCATCATGCTAACAAAAAAATGGGGAAGTTGGAAAGGCGGCTACACTGGCATTTGTCTGGTGGCGGTGAGCAATTGCATTTTGTATCATTTGTTTCTACTTCTTTTTCCCCCTTTTAAATTAAACCACCCTTATCTCAAACAATGAATTCTCTTACCTTTTTTGATTCTCTTCCCCCATCCCAATTCCGGTGGGGGGGCGGGGGGGGGGGGTGGAAGCAAGCGAAAAGCTGTGTGGTGCTTAGCAGCTGCTTGCCATTATAAACAATACAGAGTGAGTTGCCTCCTTTTGAAATGTGTGTGGGGCTTGTTTTGTTTGTTAGTGGGGGAAAAAAAAAAAAAACTTTCTTTAATACATGTCCTCACTCCTAGTTTGGTTGTTTCCTTTGCTATGTTTGATATAGACTGTTTGGGGTTTTTAGGTTGCTAAACAGATCACTGTGGCAATGGGAGAGCTAATATACTAGTATACTATACTAATATACTAATATACCAATACACTGAGCATTGCAGAATTGAGTCGATTACTACACTGAGCTCATGATGAAACAACACTGTGAAAGACAAATAGAGGTTTTACCACTACTGCCACCACGAGGTGTAAGAGTATCTGAGGTAATTTATATCGCATAGCATATTTGATAAAGGAGGGATGAGCTTCTTGTGGAGCATTCTTCTCTGTCTTAAAAACTGGAAATCATATTATCAGCAGCTGTGCTATACTGCAGCTTGTGCAGCTTTTTCCTCAGTATCATGTGGACTATGTTAAGTCTAAAAGATAACTTTTTTACCTTCCTTGGTGAATTGTAGTCATGACCTGTCAGTCAGTCAATCTAGTGATACTCGTTTCCACATAGCATAAGCACATTTTTGGTTCAGCATTTGTATAGCTAACAGCTTTAAAATATATATATATTTTTTCCTTTGGAAAGTGATCTGAATCATATAGCTTGCTTACAGCTTCTTAAGATACCTTCTGTAATGTCAACAATTCAGACACTATAACAGTTGGCTAAACTAACTGAATTAGAAACAAATGAAATGCAGGCTCTTGGAGTGTTGTGGGTTTTTGGTTCTTGTTTTGATAAGAAAATCACTGATAGCTTTTAAGAGGGAGATAAAATTTCTTATTTATTAGTAAAATGTAGTATTGTTTAATGTGTACTCCATGAATTAGAAATTACGGAGTAGTTTACTACAGCTGGCTGTAGTTACATAGAAAGAGACCTGGTGAAGATGTTTCAGAGAGGTCTATGGAGAAGTGGTTGGAATGCTGTATTATGAAAATTTCAGTTAGATTGTCAGTCAAGATGTATAACAGTTTAGTTTTTGCAAACCAAACAAGACACATACTATGCTAAGTAGAAAACAAGTGGTATTAGCATACGTCAAGATTTTTTCATCTTTGAATTTATAGAGTTGGAATTAAACCCTGTTCCTCTTACAGCTGAATTTATAATGGGTTTTACATTGTCCATTGACCTCTCTAAGGAAATTTCAGAGAAGATCTGAGCTTGGAAGAGCCCTGAACTAAAACAAGGTGAAACTGGTAGGCCATCTGCCTTACTATTGGAGGGTGTTTCTGTCTGTACATACATAGGTAGAAGAGAGCAGAAGTACCTGAAGCTTTGAAGGTAGGTGGAAACTTCTGTAGCCCTCCTATCATGAACATGATAAGAAAAAATAATCTGCCATAAGATATTTTAATGTTTTGTATTGGGAAGATTTGACATGGCAGAGGATTTGAGAATCTAAAATCAAGTTTACAAAACTAAAAATGTTCATCTGTTTTCCCTTTGTGTTGCACTTTTCTAAGCTTAGCATAGGAAACTTGAGGTAAAACAAAATATTTGACACTCCTTCAGAAATGATTCTGTAATATTTTTGTGTTTATACACTTCATGCATTTTATATAGGTCAAACCAGTCAGTTAATGTACAGCTGTTACTATTAAATCCATTATGGCAATAGGTTTGTTCTGTGCAGCAAATGCTGTTAAATGTTTCCATAAATTGACGTTTTTTGCTAGTAAGTAGTTGAAAATGTTTAAAAGTTTTTGACTGCTCTCAGGCTTTGTCTGGCCATTCTTCAGCCGTAAAAGCAAAATAAATGTTGTTGCTCTGAGGATGTCCTGCTAAGATGAGCAAATGAATCACTTAGCACTGTGGTTAGTTTATCTGTTTTAAATTTGTGTGGATTTGTGTATTTGATTGCAAAAGTTTATTTTTGAGAGGTAAGATTTTTTCTTCCAATTTTTAAAATCAGATTTATTAGATTTATTAAAAGCAGTTCAAGGCATCATTGCTGCAAGCCAACTCTTCATTTTTCTCTTAGCCAAAATAAATAATTTTTTTTTTTTTGGTTTGTTTGTTCATTTCAAAGCACACACAAAAAAAAAAAAAACAACAGAAATAATGTCTCCCTTTGTCTAGCAAGCAAATAGTAGTGATCTGAATATAAATTGTCATTATTTGAAATTGTGAAGTTTGCTTGTGGGGAATATCAGCTATTATGTCATATGATATACTATTATGGTATATACTTATATAAATACATTATATAATATTATTATACTATATATATATTTACTAGATATACTATTAGTATATAACAGAATTTCTAGGTTGGAAGAGACCTCAAGATCATTGAGTCCAACCTCTGACCTAACACTAACAGTCCTCCACTAAACCGTATCGCTAAGCTCTACATCTAAACGTCTTTTAAAGACCTCCAGGGATGGTGACTCCACCACTTCCCTGGGCAGCCCGGTCCAATGTCTAACAACCCTTTCAGTAAAGAAGTTCTTCCTAAGATCCAACCTAAAACTCCCCTGGCGTAACTTTAGCCCATTCCCCCTTGTCCTGTCACCAGGCACGTGGGAGAACAGACCAACCCCCACCTCGCTACAGCCTCCCTTGAGGTACCTGTAGAGTGCGATAAGGTCGCCCCTGAGCCTCCTTTTCTCCAGGCTGAACAAGCCCAGCTCCCTCAGCCACTTCTCATAGGACTTGTTCTCCAGGCCCCTCACCAGCTTTGTCACCCTTCTCTGGACTCGCTCAAGCACCTCAATGTCCTTCTTGTAGCGAGGGGCCCAAAACTGAACACAGTATTCGAGGTGTGGCCTCACCAGAGCCGAGTACAGGGGGACAATCACCTCCCTAGCCCTGCTGGCCACACTGTTTCTTATACAGGCCAGGATGCTTTTGGCCTTCTTGGCCACCTGAGCACACTGCTGGCTCATATTCAGCTGACTATCAACCAATACTCCCAGGTCCTTCTCTGCCTGACAGCTTTCCAACCATTCCTCTCCCAGCCTCTAGCTCTGCTTGGGGTTATTGCACCCCAGGTGCAGGACCCAAATATATTTATATATACTATATATAAATGTCAGATAGTTTCCAAAGTTATTCATAGGACAGGGAAACATTTAACTGGAACTGTTTTAAATACAAGGCAAAAATCAAATGTTTAACTTCTTCAGCACATTTCCTTCTGATAGTAGGGTGCAATTCAGCCATAGTTCACTGACTTGAACATGAAGCTCTTAGATTGTCTGAGCAGAAGGCAGTTGGAATAATCTCTGTCAGTGCAATATTCATAATTTACCACTACACATTAAGTCCAGTAGAAACAGAAAGTGCTACACTGGCTATTTAATCTATATGCTTTCCAGGGAGTGAGCTTTTAAGATAAGCATTTGAATAGTTTCTTAATTAACCACTGAGTCAAACACTGAGAAACAGAATTTTAAGTGTGTGTTTGCATTCTTACAAAAGTGCTATCTGAAAATCTGTTTATACAATTTCTAATTACTGTATGTTTATTATGTAAAGTATCTGTTATACTTCCAAAGGAAAATGTGATTTAACACTGACTAAAGGTCTAGCATCAGAAAGCCAAGTAGGATTTAGCTTTTCGTTAAGATGGTTTCAGGAATGGTACAAGAACCTTCCCATGGTGCCTGTCTGTCCTATCTGGCTAATAGCCCTTGTGGTCTTAATCCTTCACTTTGATAAATGCTAGGAGTTGCAGATTTTCTGCATGTTTGAATCAAAATTGCCATATTAAATCTAGCTGTGTAAAACAGTGTTCACATATAGCTGCCCAATGCTGTTTTTAATTCAATTAAAATATGAAGATAAAAATGTGAACAGGGAGTATGGTGGAGAGTGGTACCTAGCCTAAGAGAGAAACAGTACGAAGTTGAGGTTCAAGCTTATGCCTGATGTTAATTATTGATAGGCTATGGAACACTAGAGCAGAACAATTGTAGAAAATGAAATAGTGACTAATCCTCTGCACCTCAAAAGGAAAGATAAAAATTCCTTTGGACTAGGAGTTGAAAAGCATGTGCCTTTGCATACTGGCAGTGGTGTTCTTTGACGTCTAGCACCAACCATTCCTTTGTTCTGTGTGAAAGTTGAGGAAAAAATGGGTATTAACTGTAGTTATCTGCTTACTAAAAAATATCAGATGTAAAATTTTTAAACAGTGGCTTTGCTAGTTCAAGAGTGATTTCATTTTGTCTTTGGTCTGCATTCTGACATAGATTCATTGTGCCTTAGGGCAAGTCATCAACCTGCTCTTTGTTTCAGTTCACATACTTGTACAGTAGAAATAAGCTGGTTTTAAGGAATAAGGATTATTTGGCTGATCTTTTGAAGTGATGGGCAGTAACTGATGTAGGCATTAATGTGTTGCAGAGATGCATACAAATTTTGCTGCAGAGAAGTATTTTGAAACAGTTGTCACATAATGCTATCTAGGAATTTCAGGTTTTATACTGCTGTACATCTACAACAAAGGGGATCTGGAAAAGGGGCAAACAGTTTGTTCCTTGTACTGTTCCACTGTTCAGCTGCTACCACTGTGTGTTATTTAAGCATTCTGTGCATAATAAGAAAAAGGTAATGTATTTACAAAATTGCAAAGTAGTGATTAAAATTTCCACATTAAGCTAGACTTCACCTATCTCAGTTCTAGACAACGCTCAACAACGGATAGTATCTCTTCTGAGAAGTTCTGTTGCCAAAATCACCACTCGAACTAAAAGTACTAGGCTTATAAAATCTTTGCAGTTAATGGGAGATTCTTGATTATTAAAATTGCTATGAGAGTGTCATTTATTCTTTGAAAGGATCAAGAATGAAAAGGCATTTAATAATGAAGTTAATGTAAAGTCCTTAGCATTTGGTGTTTCTTTGAAATACTGGGGAACTGTGGTCAGAAGATTTTTTTTAGAAAGGTGAGGAAGGTATATATCAGAGGATATATATTTTGTATATATTAGAAAGGAGATAAATTCACATAAAACAAATTCCAAAATAAGTACAAAGTTGAAACAGAGCTGAAACATTTAAAGGAAAAAAAGTCTATTTTGAATCCTGCTGGTTCAAATTTTAATTTGTCTCCCAGTGTTAAATTGGGCAGCTTCTTCACTCTGCTTCTGTGGTGAAGGCCAGTGGCAGTAGGCGTACTTCTTCCTGATACTGCCTGGTGTGGTGATGAGAATTTCATTGCTCTAAATTTAGTAAGGATGCATCTGCTGAGTGGCCTGTACCTCCAGCAGTATGCCACCAGTCAGGGCACTGAAAGGCTTCTTTATCTGTCCCTTCTCCTTTAGCCCATACCTTGGAGGAAAATGATCTAGGAACACCTCTTCCCACATGTCTGAGATCAGAAATGAGCATTTTTTGGCTGCAGCACTAGCAGCAACAGTGAAGGGATTTAGTCTCAGAATACTAGATTAAATCCCTCACTCCCATGCCTGTAAATTACACTGCAAATACTAGTCTTCAGGTTTAATTCTCTTTAGAAGAAGCGTACTTCACAGTAATTCATTGTAATTCATTGTTTTGACCAGACTAGTGAGCACTTAAATCGGTAATGTTTGGCACTTAGTGTTAATGTTTGTTTGGAGAAGGGGAAGAAAACAAAACCCACATCAAAACTGAATAGCCACTAAAGAACCCCCCGCCCCCCCCCCCAAAAAAAAAAAAACCTGCAGTCAGCATAAGACCTTAGAAACAATCAACCTCCCTTTTAACATTTGTTAGATGGTTAAAATACACCACCTGTAACACTTCCCGGGGGGAAAAAAAAAAAAAAAAAAAAAAAAAAAAAACTTGTTTCCCAGAAATTGTTCAGAAAATACTGAAATGAGAGCAATTTAATCACTAAGTAAAGGAGGGAAGGGAGGATCCATTTTCAAAATGGTCAATATAGTGTTTGTAATGCATTGGGGCATACTTGGAAACCAAGTGGGAATTTGTTTTGCCCAATTGAAAAAAGGGCTGTGAATCTGGGTATTATGCAGATGCCTCTGCCCCTGCAACGGGAATTAGATTAAGTACATCTAACGCTTCCCCAGTGAAAAGCTCAGAAACAAAATGTAGTCATAGGGCTTTGTGTTTTGGTTTGGGTATTTCTGCTGCAACTTCATTGGTGGGGACAGGGTGGAAAATGAGACTAATAAGAAATGTAGCAGCCTGACTGACATAGTTTTAAAATAATGAAGTGGGAAAGTGTTTGAGATAGTGGAAGCAATGGTGGATGCAGTTTTTCTCTCCTTTATAAAGAATAAATAGCTATCATTTTAATTTCCCATCCTTTTTTGAGACTTTCTTCTGTGTTAAACAGTAGCTGTGATTTACTGGCTAAATTGATTCCGTTTTACAGACTAGGGAGAAACATACTGGTGTTCATTTCAAAGCAGCTGTTAATAGGTATGTCTGATGGGATGCTGTACTTCAGATATGCAACCTGAAGAAGTGCAACCTGAGAGCAATGCAGCAGGACACAGATACCTGTTATTAGTTCTTTTCTGTCTAGGCAATACCAGTGTGTGAGCCATGGTATTAGTTTCAGTAGTTCTTACAGAAAATATGTAGAGGTCTCTGTATGCCTTGATGTTTTCATTGCATCACAATGAGAGAAGTTTTCCTTTGCTTGTATGGCTTGGTAAATAGGTTTCTTTCAATCCTATATTTCATATATATATATATATATATATATATATTCTTAATGAGCAACTTAAAATATTAATTTGTGGAAAAGACTTGACTGAAGCTTACTTTTTTTTTTTTGTCACAGTGGGCTTGGCAGCTGATCATGAAGGATCAGGCAGAATTTATTTGTGGCCTACAGAGGCTGGCTGTAATGAGGCTGTTTCCAGGCAAATAGATCCTGTGGTAGGGGCTTTTTAGTATCTGCCTTGCTGAGGATTCATTCAGTTTAACAGGGGAAACATGCAGATTTACCAGGAGGAAAAAAAAAAAAAAAAAAGGCAGGTCTCTGGTTGCTTACCAGATGCTTGGTGTTTTTTTTTTTTTTTTTTTTTTTTGTCTTGAAAATTTCTTGAAATTTGTTTCGGTTTTGCTTTATAGTTACTTATAGCTGACTTTTATTAAAAAGAAATGTTTATCTTGAGCTAATGCAAATGATGCATATACTTATATCTATACATATGAACACGTAGTTTCTTGATAAGACTTATCCTAGCCAGCTAGATCTTGGGCTAGTTATCTTGGGCTAAACAGCCCAGTTTTTACTTCATTAGTGTGTTTCAGTACAAATCCAAATGAGATTTCAGTGCAGAAAAAACTGAAATTATCAGATTTTTCAGTAGTAGAGGAAAACCAGCAATGTCAGAGGTCGTTCTCCATAGACATTCTTGCTGAGACTGGTAATTAGAAAAAGGAGGAGAGAAATACTCAGTGTCATGTTGAACAGGTGCAGCCTTTGTTCTTAAAGGCCCTTATTAATACTGTATCTCTTAACCTATAAATGATAATAGGTTTTTGGTGTAAGTTTAGCTAACAAACTAAAATCGTGCAGGAACATAACAAAAATACTCAAGAAAAGTAAATTATGGATCTAGAATAGCAATATTTTTAGAAATTCTCTACTGTTGTAGAAGTGTGTTTTTGTGTAAGTAAACCTTACAATAAAAAGGAATTGAAAGGTGTAATTTTGGGGCACTGATTTAGCAATGATTTTGACCTTTTTAAATCTTGGAATTAATTTTACCTTTAGAGAATTTTAAAATGTTCATTAAAATTCCCCTAAAACATAACACGGCAGTGAAGGGGGCATGTTTCTCAATAGACTGTTGGCTGTGAGAAATATGGGATGCAAGTAAAAATAATTATTTTTCCAATGGAAAGCTCACGTCTATTTATTTCAGCCTATGGTAGGTTTAGCAATGACTCATCAAACTGTTAGATATAAAAACACTCTGAGCCAATCTATTTCTGGGTGAAAGAAATCAAACAATCTAAAGCTAGATTTTGGGTTGATTTGCATACTCTCCCTACCCCGTGAGTCCAATGAGATCAGAGTTGAAATCAGGTCAACATTTGGACTAGATTTTGGATAGTTCATCAGTTGAAGACCAGTTATGTTAGCTGTTACATGCAAACCCTAGTGCTGAATTTTACATCTCCCTGAGAAAGCTGGAAAGTCCTAAGATGCTCAGAGATGATGGAAATGAACTTCTCTAACACAAAAACTTAAACATGTATTTGAAGCCATTACAAGATATGGCTGTACCCTGAACTTCTTTATAATGGAACAAATTGGGAGAGTGTGTTTAATGAGCGCTTACGTCAGATCTTACTGGAATGCTGGGGACAGACAGTACTGAAAGGAAGAAATGACATTAGTGTATGTTAGAGCTGCTGACAGTACTGTCATCTCTGGCTCCTGGAAGTAAGTGTCAAGTTTGAGGTGAGCTTTGTAAATGTTCATCTTCAGTAAATAACAGCCTGAGATCTTCATGGAAAACAGTCAAATTTTTTAATATAAAAACAACTTGACATTTTTCAGTATAATTTTTAATGAGCATTGCTCTGAGCTGTTTTATACTGAAATTTGCTTAAAGAGAGGACAGGCTGGTGATACTTGGCAGAACAATATGGCATATGGAAAAACAGTTGTGATTTATCGGCAAGCACTCTTTTTTTGGAAAGAGAATCTTTCAGCACTTTCAGCACAGTGGAATATCTTGATGTTCAGGACTTTAAGGGGAAACAACAATGGAACAGTATACGTGAGTTACTTTTTAAGAAGTAAGGCTTTTCAATAAGAGTAGAACAAGAAAATTTTTTCTTTGTTTTACATGTGACATCTGATTTTTTTTCTAGCTTTTTATCCCATTTTCACTTTTTTTAAAAAAAAATAAAATAAAATATTAAGTAGTTTGAAGGTAAGCAAGCATTTTAACTTACACAACTTAGTACTTCTATGGCTGACATAGACCAACTTATTTCACTGGAGTTGTACATGTACTTAACACTAGAATGGAATGTTTCAGTTGTAAGGGTACCTACAAATATCAAGTCCATCTGCTTGACTACTTCAGAGGTAACCAAAAGTTAAAGCACGTGCATGAGGGCGCTATCCAAATGTCTCTTGAACACTGACAGTTAATGGGACCTCTCTAGGAAGCCTGTTCCAGTGTTTGACCACCCTCATGATAAAGAAATTTTTCCTGATGTCCAGTCTGAGCCTCTGCTGGAGCAGCTTTGTGCTATTAGTATGAGTTCTTGTCATTAGTTACCAGGGAGAAGAGATCACCACCTCAGTCTGTATTCCCTCCTCAGGAAAGCGTAGAGAGCAATGAGGTTGTGTCTTGTGGCTTGTGTCTAACCATCCTTTGCAGGGTGGTTAGACATAGATGATCTTTAAGGTCCCTTCCAATACAAACTATTCTATGATTCTATAAAGAGTAATAGGTAATCTGTTATTTATAAATATGATTAATTTGAAATATAATGCTATGAAAAACATGGTCTCTAAATAGCAATTAAGTACCTCTAGGTAAGAAAGACAACACTGCATTTTTTGGGACAGATTAAAAAACCCACAACTGTTTATGTGAATTAAAGCAAATATTTTTTGAGACTTGCTAAATACCCTTATTACTATGTACTTCATACTTTCAAGCTATCTTCAGTGTTGAAATGATTTTCACCTGTATTTTTAAAAGAAATAAAAAGATGGCTTTTTTTTCCCTAGATATACCTCGGCTTTTTGTTGCTGTGTGATTAACTGTGCTTGTATACGTATATGTTTATATATATTGCTGATCTTTGGGTTGTATGGATATAATTGAGAGGTGTTTGTGCAAGAACAAATAAATTAATGATTGCTTTATTTGCTTTTTTGACCAGAATGCTGAAGGAAATGTCTTTTCCTTTGAGTGTGGGCAATGAGAGGTTTCCAATTAGTGAAATTTATAGGTTAGTTATGACTCATCTCCTGATATGAGCTACTTAGATTTGGGTAGTTAGTACTGGGTGTCTTCCAATAAATTTTTATTAATTTCTACTTAGTATTTGGCAAGGATATTGTGTTTGGTGTCCAGATAAAATTTTCCAGTGGAGATACATGTTCAAGATGCTGAACCTTGAAGGTTAGGAATCACTTAGGATTTCATTTTTATTGACATATATTGGATTCTCAGTTGCATGGCTCTGCAAGGCAGATTATGGTATTGTGGCAAAAATAGAGGGAGGGAAGATGATACTGCATTGACAGTTAAAAAGGCAAGTATATAGAGTTTTTTAAATGTGGAGCAAGTGCTGTTTGATTTAGCTTGAATATTCAAGTGCTGTTTGATTTAGCTTGAATATTCAAGTGCTGTTTGATTTAGCTTGAATATTATTATAACATTTTATTGTCATTTTATCTTACTGTGAACGGTGGGGAATGTGGACTCAATTTGCCAAGCACTGCACAAATAAGAGATAGCACATAGTTTGTGCCTTAAATAATTTCTGATCTGCAGCAGGTCTCCTGGTCTTGTAATCGGCACTCAAAGTTAAATGCTAGATCTGTTGGCAGTGGTAGTGCTCAGGTAAAACTGAACTGTTGATATTGTATTGGCAGGATGTGCTGATTGACTCTTTTGTGCTAATCCACTTTTAACTTTTACTGGCTAAATAAGACTTCTAAAAGTTTTTTTGTTTTAGAAGCATACATACTCAACATACTCTTGCCTTTTTAAAGGTTAATTCATTATTGTTTTAAGTAGCTATAACAGTTCTTTTAATCATAGTTCTTTTACTAGAATGTGCCTTACAGAAAGATTTATATATAAAGTATATAAAACACCTTTTTTGTTTTCTTTCAAGGGTTTCCTAGGAGTAGAAGTAACTCTTGAGTTTTCAGTTAGGATAAATAGGGAAGCTGAATTTGACAAATCTCACTTGTGTTGTGAATGAGCTGTGGCTAAGATAAAAGCTTACTGTGATCCCTAACTCATAATAAAGAAGAGCACACCATTGTTTATATTACCTGGCAATTATCTTCACCTGCATAGTATCATTAAGAATCACTCTGGGTATAGCTGGCACTATGTTGTACAAAATACCTGTAATTAGGATATTTTTATGCATCTTATTTCTGTACATATTATGTTAAAACTAATGCTGGATTAGAATAACATTTTTCTGTGTAAATCTCAAAGGTTTGATTCCTTGTAGTAGATTCATGCAAGAATGAGTTTTTCCTCAGATTTTCTCTTCATCATCAAAACTTGTATGTTACTCTACTGCATTGCACATAATAACATAGTAGCTTTAAAGTCAATCTCTCCTTCCTGATACATGCAGAAGAAATATGTCTTTATACAAGAGATGGGATAATAAGAACCCTTCTCTCAGTGTAATGTGGACTGTCAGATGGCTCACTTATAAAAACAGTAATGCGCATTTAGATTCAAAGCACAGCTTTAAGCTTTCTTGTGAGTACATCTACCAAAGACAGAACTTGCAAGACAGCCTTCCCTAGTTCTTCCCGTTGAGTTCCTGCAGTTCTTATAAAATGTTTAGGCACTGAGACAAAGAGCAAGATAGAGACACACTTGATGTTTTTGTGTTAAGAGCAATAGTTGAAGTAGAGTTCGCTGGTGCGGCCTCACCTCGAGTACTGTGTGCAGTTCTGGGCACCACAGTATAAAAAGGACATGAAACTGTTGGAGAGTGTCCAGAGGAGGGCTACGAAGATGGTGAAAGGCCTGGAGGGGAAGACGTACGAGGAACGGCTGAGGGCACTGGGCCTGTTCAGCCTGGAGAAGAGGAGGCTGAGGGGAGACCTCATCGCAGTCCACAACTTCCTCGTAAGAGGGTGTCGAGAGGCAGGAGACCTTTTCTCCATTAACACCAGCGACAGGACCCGCGGGAACGGGGTTAAGCTGAGGCAGGGGAAGTTTAGGCTTGACATCAGGAGGGGGTTCTTCACAGAGAGAGTGGTTGCACACTGGAACAGGCTCCCCAGGGAAGTGGTCACTGCACCGAGCCTGACTGAGTTTAAGAAG
>CM021733.1:14404164-14431096 GCA_011075105.1 Heteronetta atricapilla
GATGCCGTGCTTGATGCACCCCAGGACACGGTTGGCCCTCCTGGCTGCCAGGGCACACTGCTGGCTCATATTCAACTTGCTGTCTACCAGGACCCCCAGATCCCTCTCTTCTAGGCTGCTCTCCAGCGTCTCATCGCCCAGTCTGTACGTGCAGCCAGGGTTTCCCCGTCCCAGGTGCAGGACCCGGCACTTACTCTTATTGAACTTCATGCGGTTGGTGATCGCCCAGCTCTCCAACCTATCCAGATCCCTCTGCAAGGCCTTTCCACCCTCATCCGAGTCCACAGCTCCTCCAAGTTTGGTGTCATCAGCAAACTTGCTCAAAATACCTTCTATTCCTACATCCAGATCGTTTATAAAAATATTGAAAAGTACCGGCCCTAAAATGGAGCCTTGAGGGACCCCACTGGTGACCGCCCGCCAGCCTGACACAGCCCCATTCACCATAACCCTTTGGGCCCTGCCCGTTAGCCAATTGCTCACCCATCGGATGATGTTTTTATTTAGCTGTATGGTGGACATTTTGTCCAGTAGGATCCTATGGGAAACCGTGTCAAATGCCTTGCTGAAGTCCAAAAAAATCACATCAGCTGGTTTCCCTTGGTCCACCATACGGGTGATCTTATCATAAAAGGAAATCAGGTTAGTTAGGCAGGACCTACCCTTCACAAACCCATGCTGGCTGGGACCAATGACTGCTTTGTCCCCCAGGTGCGCCTCAATAAGTTCGAGAACCATCTTCTCCATGATTTTACCAGGCACTGACGTGAGACTGACAGGCCTGTAATTGCTAGGGTCTTCTTTCTGACCCTTCTTGAAAATCGGCACAACATTTGCCAGCTTCCAGTCTACCGGGACCTCTCCAGACTCCCAGGATAGTTGAAAAATAATTGAGAGAGGTTCCGCGATGACGTCCACCAGCTCTTTCAGCACCCGGGGATGAATCCCATCCGGACCCATGGACTTGTAGGGATCCAGGTGGAGTAGCAAATCCCGCACACGTTCAGGGTCAGTTGGGAGTTTGTCATCCCCACCGTCCCGGTCCTCCAGCTCAGGGCACCCTGGGTCCCGAAGCCCATCATCGGCATTGAAGACAGAGGCAAAGAAGGTGTTAAGCGTCTCTGCTTTGCCTATGTCATTGTCTGTGAGGAGACCTTCCCTATCAAGGAGCGGCCCTATGTATTCTTTAGTTCTCCTTTTTCCATTCACATATCTAAAAAACCCCTTTTTATTATCTCTCACAGACACAGCCAGCTTCAACTCTAGGTGTGCTTTAGCCACATGAATTTTCTTCCTACAAACATGAACAGCATCCCTGTGTTCTTTCCATGTCACCTGGCCCTCCTTCCAGTAGCGAAAGACTCTCTGTTTCCACCTAATCTCCATTAGAATGTTCCTGGTCAGCCACGCCGGCCTCCTGCCCCGCCTGCCTGACTTGCGATATTTAGGAACTGCCTGTTCTTGTGCTTCTAGGAGGCATCGCTTAAAGAATGACCAGCACTGGTGGACATCGAGGCCTTCAAGAGCAGCTTCCCAGGGGACCTTGCTGACTAGTTCCCTGAGCAGCCTGAAGTCCGCCTTCCCCATATCTAGGGATGAGGTTTTGGTGGCACTTTTCCTTCTGTCGCCGTAAATTTTGAACTCAACCACTTCATGGTCGCTATGATCGAGGCGGCCACCAATCACCACATCTCCCACCAGGCCCTCTCTGTTTTCTAGAAATAGGTCTAGGAGGGCACCTTTCCTAGTTGGCTCCGTTAGCACCTGCACCAAGAAGTTATCATCTAGGTGCTTCATGAACCTCCTGGACTTGCTCGTGTCAGCCGTGTGGCACTCCCAGTTAACGTCTGGCAAGTTGAAGTCCCCCATAAGGACAAGGGGAGTTAATCTCGAGGCCTCTCTTAGTTCTGTAAAGAATAATTTATCGGCGCTATCGTCCTGGCCAGGCGGTCTGTAATAGACTCCCACAACTACATCCCCTTTATTCGTTCGTCCCTTGATCCTTACCCAGAGGCTCTCAACTTTGCCATCGCCAACCTGAAGTTCCACACAGTCCAGCCCCTGCTTCACATACATCGCCACCCCACCACCTCGCCTTCCCTGCCTGTCCCTCCTGAAGAGCCTGTAACCATCTATCGCAACACCCCAGTCACAGGACTCATCCCACCAGGTTTCGCTTATGCCGATGATGTCGTAGTTGCGGGACTGGGCCAGTACTTCTAGCTCATCCATTTTATTTCTCATACTGCGTGCGTTTGTGTAGAAACATTTCAGGTGTGTCTCCTTACACTCAGCACCTTGTGGATCTAACCGAAGGACCTCACTGGCACACAGCCCCTCTGATTCTAGCGTACCATCCCTTAGGTCTTCACCGGCGTGCCTGGTTTTAGCCCCTTCCCCCTTCAACTCTAGTTTAAAGCCCTATCTATCAGCCTTGCCAACTCCTGACCAAGGATCCTTACCCCTCTCCGAGAGAGGCGCATCCCATCCGGTGCCATCAGGCCCGGTGTAGCATAGACCTTCCCGAGGCTTCTGTTTGTGGAAATATTTTTAATAGATAAGATGTAGAACTTCACATAGCGAATACTCATTTATCTTCAAGGTATGAGTCTAAATAGCAAATCAGTCTTATTACTAAGCATGCAGTACTTCTTGCTTACAATGCCTATGCATTTTAAGAGATTATAAGGGATGTATAATGTTTTGATGTTCACCTTTCCCTCTCCCAAGTAACACTGTTAAAGTATCAGATCCAAAGACTGAAACTATGCATATATTATAAAGATTTATATGTAAACACATAGCTGTATTAAAATTCACAGAATTCTGTGAACTTGGCACAGAATGACTAAGGTTGGAAGGGATCTATGGAGGTCATCTGGTCTAACCCCTCTCTTCAAGCAGGGACATCTATAGCAGGCGAGAAGGGACCATGTCCAGATGGCTTTTGAGTATTTCCAAGGCAGGAGACTCCACAACCTGTCTGGGAAGCCTTTTACAGTGCTCTCTCACAGCTTCTTGATGCACATGCATGTTCAGTGCTAGTCTCAGGTCTCCACCCAAAGTTAAAGAAGCCGGTCAGGGAAATGAGTGATAGCATTTTTTTCTTACACTTGCTCTGAGGAGAAAGGCTCTTATAGACCCTGCAAAAGGAACTAGGTGAGTGGAAGAAATAACACTTCCCCCTGCCTTGCCCCCCAGATGCTCCATCCTTGAGGTACAGAATACCTTCTGCAGTTTTTAGATGGAAATCGTGAATGCTTTTGACATAATTTTGGTAAAACTTTGGATTTTTTCAGCATTACAAGTCTGAATTTTGCATGTTAGCCCTAAATGTAATTTCAGTTGTCCAACAAACAAATCATTGCCTTCCTGATATTTACAGTCTAGACAAGGATGAATGATCACTTTTGAAGAGTTGTAAAGTATAACCATGCTAGTGATAGCTGCTAGAATTTTGCATGTCCTCAAGAGAAGATGTTAAAAAGCTTCTTGAAAATGATGCTAATGAGGAAAGAGAAATAAAGCAAAGTCCTCTTGAGAATTACAGTAGTATGGAATTAAGCAGTGCATCTGGACTTTGAATATGCTGAAGTAGTGCTCTGAAGGAATAGCAAACCTGAGAGGGAGCAGGAAAAAAAAGATAAGAGGCTTGCAGTAGATGTAGTAGTGGACTGTAAATTAGATTTGAGTAGCTGTAAAGATAGGGCAGTTTATAAAAAGAATTGCAAGACTTGTGTTGCTGGGAGAAGAGACTACTAGTCTGTGTCGTACTTCTAAACATAACATACTGAAACTTTAACCCTATTTAGAACTCTTTCTTTCTATATCCATAAATGTTTATTTAAATACAGTGGAAAGATACTGAAGATAATTCTGCAGGTTTTGAGCCAGGTTCTTGTTTGGTGGAACTAGTTTGAGGTCAACAAGTTTCAATGAATGATCATCTTCTCTAGCAGGATATCTTAATTGGAAGGAGTTCTTCAAAACAGACTGTAATTATACTATAGAAGCATTATAACTAAGCTGGCTGATATTCAAGACAAGAATAAATCTTGTCTGCACTTGTTACTGGGTAGTCCTGCTGTTTCAACACAGTATTTATGATGAAGTGATTTGGATGAGTTAATTGCACTGCTGGTTTACTTGGAGCCTTTGAAATTGATTTGTTGGTGTAACTTGGCACAAATGTGAATATCTGGTTAGTTTTAAATCAGTCTTCACTCATCTCTGCCAACAGAGTAAGATAAGCTTCTCCAATGAAATATTTTAAATGGCTGGTACTCACAATCATAAGGAGCATTTCTTCACAGCTCATTTATTTTATATAGACTGTCACAAGTGAATTACAGTGCTTTCATTGACAGAATCTGTTGGACCTTACAACTGGACCAGCTGGAGAGTGTACGGAGGCATTTTTGCTGTGTTTTTGTGAGAGAAATATTTTTTTATTAAAAACAAACTGAAGTACCTTATCTGTAAATTAATGCAGAACTAATTTATAATAGATTTCCCTTAAATGTGATAAAGGCTTTTATTTAACAAATAATTAGTTGGCCATTCCACTCTCCATGAGAAACCCTTAAAGCTGGCTCAAACAGTACCATTGTACTGTTGGGGAATAAGGAAGGCTCTAGCCTAGGAGGCTGGGTTGCTATCAAGTTGTCAGTATGGGAAAGAATGTTGAAAGAAACTTTCAGAGAAGGTTTTTGACCTTGTTGGGGAGGCATGCTGATAGCAAACATTCTTGACTAAATCCATTAGCTACTTATTTCCAGAAAGCATTAGGTAGTAACGTCATGTTGCCATTTACTGTTGGTATAATCTCTTTCTAAAGTTTGTCTTACCTTCTCTCCCCTACCTCCTCATATGATGGTTGAACATCATTCCTGTAATTTCCATGTTGCTGTTAAGTACTGTGAATACTGTGCTTAGTAATTGGCACTTGCTTTGTTTTAATGTACAGAACGGTCTCCTCAAGCAAACATGGTAATTGCTTTTGTTTCACTTTGCAGACCATGCTGTCTTTATGTAGCCTCATTATAACTGAGTTGCTTTTAAATAGATCTATTTCATTCAGTGTAATTATACATTTGTGGTGCCTTTATGGAAATTCATTTGAGTATGGGTGTCAGAGCTATAAGGTTATCCTCTAAGAAAACAGACATCAGAATAACTTTCTAACTAGATGGGGGAATTGACAAATTGCTAGTTTGTCACGTTTAAATTGGAAGAGGTTTAAATCCACAGGTACTGGCAACAGAGAAGTATCCTTACAAAAAGCAGAACATACTGATTAACGATGCTATTTTTTTGTATAGGATTATGTGTACTGAATTCTTATTTACCAAAGTTAATTAAATTTTTATATCTCCTGAGAAAGTTGATGGTCATAGTGAATGTCACGGATTAAGAAAGAAAACAAAGTCAGCAAATGCACATGTTTCCCAGCAATGTGTATAGGTCTGCTTTATAGAATCATAGAATATCCTGAGGTGGAAGCGACCCACAAGGATCATTGAGTCCAACTCCTGGCTACTCAACAGGTCTACCCAAAAAATCAGAATTCAGACCGTATGACTGAGAACGTAGTCCAAATGCTTCTTAAACTCCGACAGGCTTGGTGTTATGACTATGTTCCTGAGGAGCCTGTTCCAGTGTGCAACCACCCTCTCAGTGAAGAACCTCTTCCTGATCTCCAACCTGAACCTTCCCTGTCACAGCTTGACTCTATTCCCTTCTCTTGCTGGTCTATAAAGAGAATAGATCGGTACCTGCCCCTCCACTCCCCCTCGTGAGGTCTCCCCCTCAGCCTCCTCTTTTCCAGGCTGAACAGGCCAAGTGACCTCAGCTGGTCCTTGTACGTCTTTCCCTCTAGGCCCTTCATCATCTTTCTAGCCTTTCTCTGGACACTCTCCAACAGTTTATTGTCCTTTTTGTACTCTGGTGCACAGAACTGCACACAGTACTTGAAGTGAGGCTGCACCAGCGCACAGTAGAGCAAGACAATCACTTCCCTTAACTAGCAGTGCTGTGCTCGGTGCACCCCAGGATACGGTTGGCCCTTCTGGCTGCAAGGGTACACTGCTGGCTCATATTCAACTCGCTGTTAACCACAGCCCCCAGATCCCTCTCTGAGGAGCTGCTCCCCAGCGTCTCATCGCCCAGGCTGTACGTGTAGCCAAGGTTGCCCCTTCCCAGGTGCAGGACCCAGCACTTGATCTTGTTAAACTTCATGCAGTTGGTAATTGCTCAGTTCTCCAATCTGTCCAGACCTCTCTGTAAGGCCTTTCCACCCTTGACAGAGTCAACACCTCCTCCCAGTTTAGTATCGTCAGCAAATTTGCTCAAAACACCTTCTAGTCCTATATCCAAATTGTTTATGAAAACATTGAAAAGAACTGGCCTTAAAATGGAGCCCTGGGGAACTCCACTGGTGACTGGCTGCCAGCCTGATGTAACCCCATTTACCATAACCCTTTGAGTCCTACTCATCAGCCAATTGTTCACCCATCGTATTATGTTTTTACCTAGCTGTATGCTGGTTATTGCTTCCAGTACAATCCTATGAGAAACTATATTGAAAGCTTTACTGCAATCCAAACAGATACATCAACTGGCTTCCCTTGACCAACTAGATAAGTGATCTATCATAAAAGGAAATTAAATTTGTTAAGCAGGAAACTTATTTATAGAAAACCTTCAACTTTGAGAAAAGCAGTATTGTGATGGCCTGCACAGCTTCTTTCAATTTGTGTTAGTACTTAGATAAATATTTTTTGTACTTCATGGTTGTGAATAGTAAAGGTATTTTCATGTGAGCTGAATAGAAGTGCCTAGTGGTTAGTTCAGGCTAGGGAAGAATATTGATCTACTGGGAATTCAAGAGAGCTGATGAGAAACTGGTAAACACTTGAGAGAAATGCAACTGTGCTCCAATAGATTGGCATTACCTTCAGTATGGGACATCTTTGCTAAATTATACCTGGCATTATACCAGGTATATTTTATGCTAAATTATACCTGGCTATTCCCATTACTCAGGACATACATAATCACATACATAGTCTATCAATATAGATTGTATTAAACTAATATAAATAGTAGTATGATGGACAGTGAGCAGTTTTTTTAATTATTATTTCCATGTTTTTGAAAGCGTAGGGCTTTGGGGATGTTTTTTAAGAGGTAGTCTTTTCATAGTTTATCTCTAATACTAAGTGCCAATCTCTCTCGCTCCAACTCCCCTGCTCTCTTCCCTGTACGATATTTGTAATGTGTTCTTTTTGTTGAAGTCCTTAGAGGAGAAGCCCACAGTTGCTTTACAAGTAGATAGAGAAAGAAGGGAAAAAAAATACCTTAAGGTGAAAGGTGTGCGTTCCAATCCATAAAAATGTTGATTTCCCTGGTGACCAGACACTGGCTTAGATGGAAAAAAATGCCCTACATAGTGGATCAATTAGTGCTGCTGGGAGACCTGATTTTTTTGCAGCTTAGTTCTAAGCTTTTTTGATGACCTGAGTAGCTTAATCTCTTTGCATCCTTTTAGAATTCTTTACTGTAAAATAAACCTTTTTGCTGTGTCTTGTCATGCTTGCATATAAGAACAGAGTGTAGTAGGGAAATGCTCAAACTAGTTATAACTGAGCCACCTCAGGTACAAAAAGTGTCTAGCTGTAACAGTATGGATCTCTGCATGATTAATTTACTTCTACCCTCACAAGCTTTGCAGTGCTGCAGTCAGGCTTCTGCAGTGGCTTCACACTGATGGCTAGCGAAACTCTAACACAGCTTTCTCTCACTCCCTGTCCTCAGGTCAGGGGCAGAGAATGTGACTGGGGGGATGGAGGGTGGGGAAGGGGGGGGAAGAAGGATGGTGGATTGAGACAAGTATGGTTTAACTAAGGGGGAGTGGGGTAGAACAGAGCAAAGGCTGTCTAGAAGCAAAGAAGACAATTGTTCTCTGCTTTCCATCAGCAAGTATGTTCAACCATGTCTTGGTAAACAGGGCCTCAATATGCATAGTGCTTGCTTGGGAAGACAGATGTTTTCATAACAAAAGTCCCCAGATGTCCTTCCCATTTGTATTGGGTTTACATGGCAAAAGCTTTGGCAGTAAGGGCCTGCAGGGGGTGGCCTCTGTGAGCAGAGTCCAGAATTTGCCCCATGTCAGATTAGAGCCAACTCCAGTGGGCTCCAAAAGGGAACCTGCTGCTGGCCAGAGCTGAGCCAATGAGCTATGGTGGTTGGACCTCTAGGAGAGCAGACTGAAGAAATGGAAGAACACTGTGCAACAGGTAGGAGAGGGGAGTGAGAAAATGTGAGAGAAGCAGCCCTGTAGACCCCAAGGTCAGTACAGAAGGAGGGCATGAGATGCTCCAGGCACAGAGCAGCAGTTCCCCTGCAGCCTGTGGAGAGGCCCCTGGTGGAGCAGGCTGTCCCCCTGCAGCCCATGGGTCCAACATGGAGCAGGTCTCCACGCTGCAGCCTGTGGAGGAGCCCCCGGTGAAGCTGGTAGATGTGGCCTGTAGGGAAGCCCACACAGGATCAGTTCGGGAAGGATGGCATCCAGTGGGAGGAACCCTATGGCAGAGGGGTTCCTGAGTGGGAACAGGGGCAGAGTGACTCCTGAAGGAGTAGTAGAGAGAAAGCATTATAGATTGACTGCAGCCCCAATTTCCTGTTCCCCTGTACTGCTTAAGGGGGAGGATGTAGAACAGGGATGTAAAACTGTGTGATGTGTCTGAGAGCACAGTCCAAATGTTTCTTGAACTCCAGCAGGTGCTGTGACCACTGTGGAGCCTGTTCAACTGCCTGACCACCCTTTCAGTGACAACCTTTTCCTGATATCCAGCCTGAACCTCCCCTTATGCAGTTTCATACCATTCCCTTCTGTCCTGTTACTGGTCACCAGAAGAAAGGAGATCAGCACCTGTCCTTCTGCTCCCCCTCTCGAGAAAGCTGTAGGCTATGATAAGGTTACCTCTCGAACTTCTTATCTGACCTGGACAAAACAAATGGTTTCATCTGTTCCTCATACATCTTCCCCTCTAGTCCTTTCACCATGTTTGTTGCCTTCCTTTAGACACTCTCTAATAGTTTTATCTACTTATATTGTGATGCCCAAACCTTCACACAGCACTGAACATGAGGCCACATTAGTGAAGAGCAGAGTAGGACAATCACTTCCCTCAACTAGGCCATGAATGCCATGCTTGATTCACCCCAGAATATGGTTGGCCCTTTTGGCTGCCAGGGCACACTGTTAACTTGTATTAAAGTTGCTGTCAACCTGAACACCCAAATTCCCTTCTGTGGGGCTGGTCTCCAGCCTCTTGTCCACCATTCTGTAGATTGCTCTGTCCCAGGTGTTCTTGTTAAAACTCATATTGGCAGTGATTGTCCAGCCTCTCAATCTGTAAAGATCTCACTGCAAGGCCACTGTACCCTCGAGCCAACAGCTTCTCCTAGCTTAGTGTCATCTTCAAACTTACTTGGTATGCATTTGAGGCGTGCATCCAGATCACTTATAAAAATATAAAGAGAACAAAGAAAACTGGCTCTGAAATGGAGCCCTGGATAAATCCCACTAGTGACTAGACACCAGCATGCTGTAACCCCCCTTTACTGTAACTCTTTGGGCTTGACCCATCAGCTAATTGTTCATCCATTATATTATGTACCTGTCTAGCTGTATTCTGGACATTTTGTCCAGAAGGATGCTATGAGAAACACTATCAAAAACTTTACTGAAATCCAAAAAGATCACATCAACTGGCTTCCTTTGGTTGACCAGATGGGTAAACTTTGTAATAAATAAATAAATAAATTTAGTTAATTAGGACTTTCCCCCTGTGAACCCATGTTCTCCGTGATCAGTGGCAGCACTGTCTTTCAAGTGTTTTTCAGTAACTCCTGGAATAATCTTTTCCATAATTTCACCAGGTACTGAGGTGAGAGTGACAGGCCTGTGTTTACCAGGGTCTTCTTATCCTTGAAAACTGGAACAACATTTGCCAACTTCCAGTCCACTGAGACCAATCCAGATTCCCAAGATCATTGAAAAATAATTGAGAGAGGCCTCATGATGACATCAGCCAGCTCTTTCAGTACCTTCGGAAGAATCCCACTGGGCTCTGTAGACTTCTGTGCTTGTCTCACAGAACATGGAGAGTTCTCTTTCTGCATCCGTAGTCATGTAGCCTTCGGGAAAAGGTGTTTTTGTTGAAACTGTGAGGTTCTCATCTCTAATATCTGAATATTATTTAGAAGGATTTTCATTTTAGAAACAGCCTCTCTTTTCAAGACTAGATGGAGAGAGCAAATGCAGCTTATTCTTCTGTTTTTACAAACTTAGAGATATGTAATAATTCATTCAAAAATGAAATTGAGACTCCTGGCCATGATGGAATTGTAACAGCATAAACAGAAGAACAAAAACTCAGTATGTGCCACAAAAAAAAAATAATAATCTTATAAAATACTTGAATTTCAGATAGTCCAAGGAAATCATCAGAGTTATAATTCTGTTTCAGATTCTTAAATTGTAGAGAGTACTTATCTTACATAATTCTCATTTTCTCAGGTATTTCATCCTTGGGAGCTACACTCAACTATTTCTTTTAATTATTTTCACAGTAATGATCTAAACCATCTGCTTTATTCTTCTGCTTAAGGTTTTAAAACCAAAAGTTTTGGAAACTGAAAAATCCCTCAAGATATGCACCCTCTGCAGTTCTGACTAGATTAATGTTACATAGCTAGGCATCTGCTTCTTGTTCAGTCCCACTTAAGACATTGGTAAGATGGTTTCCTAAAGACCTCAAAGAGGTTGAATGCCAAATATGATGGTAGAAATTACTTTTATTAGGTTTCTTCTTATTCCTTTATTTTCTGTATATTGTTTTTCTGTGGATCTGTTCCTGTTACTGCAAGCAAAATACTATACTTTAATCTTGCATCCTGTACAGACTTGTTTCTTAGTCCTTTTTTATAGAAAGGGAAAGATGTATTTTCATGAAAAGTTTCCTAGTTACTTTGTTTTTCCAATTCAGAAATGTAACAGCTTTCCAGAGAATAAAACCATGTCTAGATTAGGACTTTCCAGGGGAAAAAAAAATCACTCACCCACCCTTCCCAAAAAGAAGCTATTGAAATGCCTTTTTGTTAACCATATGTAAAAACTGATTTCTTAATGCACATCAAATATTTGAAAAAAACTGTTTTTCCTTAGGTGTGTAATTCCAACAAAAGCCTTACATCCCGTGTTTGCTTTTTTAATGAACGTTTTCTTTACAAAAACATTTCCTTCTGTTCTGCTAAAGATGCTACAAATAGGCAAAATTAATTAACTCACTCTTGAGGTGAAAGATATTTTAAATATATAGAACAGCTTTTTCCCTCAGCATGTAGTGAGCAGATGCTTTTTTTTTTTTTTTTTTTTTAGATCTAAGACCTATTTAAGACTAAGCAGATAGATAATTGTAGTGCCCACAAACTGATCTACTAGCTATGTGTTCTACTAAATATTTCAGGTGGTCATAGGAAAGTGCATACAGTAAGATAAAATTTATTCATTCTAGAGGGATATTTCTTCGAGAGAGAGTCAAAGAGGAGATAGCTTCAGTTCAGTCTCAGAATGAAAACAGAAATCAAGGAGTTTTGAGGGAACTCATCTTGATAACAAATAGTAGGATGGATAGCATGGATTAGAAGGACAAAGGAGCTTGTTGTACAATTTCACTTTGAGCACATTTTAGCAGATAACTAGTTCAGGAGGAGAAAATTTAAGTATAGATTTTGAAAGACAATGGACATTACAGCTAATGGGTAGATTTTTCTTTTATTATTAATATTATTATTTTTTTTTTTGTACCCATGAGCCTTGTGAAGGTCTTTTTCAGTAGCTCTCAAGAGAACTGCAACAAAAACCAAGCCCTGCAAGTATTTGTAGTTAGTTGAAGAGTACTTAGAGAATGTTGATTTCTAGCATCCAATAATGTTTCTGCAATGTAATTTTGGTGTGCTTTTTTTTCCCAATTTCAAAAAATGGTTTCTGTTCTACTGTGGTGTATGGCAAGGGTATCAAGTATTATATGTTCAGTCAGATAAAGCCTATTCATTTTTAGGTTAGTAGGAAAGGTGAAGAAATATATATAAATGCACCGTAGAATAAGGATCGTGAAATAGATGACTGCTTGCACTTGAATTGACTGTTAAAGAAGCATATTTGTACACCTTAGACATCGAGCATTCTGCTTTGTCACTAACGCATCTGTAATGAGTTCTGAAACTTTACAGCATCTGGAAATTGCTTTTATACAGCTGACTTTGATAGGAAAGTTTTCTGAGTCATTAAAGAACTAGATTCTTTTAGGATCTTGGAGTAACTGATTTTTTGATCTTACCATTTTGAAACAGTATTAATCCTTTCAGTGAAGGGGAATGAGCCGTGGAGGAGCTTGTAATGGCTCTTTCAGTTCATTTAAGCATATTTAATTCCAATCCACCAGCCACGGGCAAGAACACCTTCCATTAGACCATGTTGCTCAAAGGCCCTGCCAACCTGGCCTTAAACACCTCCAGAGAAGCGGTAACCACAACTTCCCTGGGCAACCTCTTCCAGTGTCTCACCACTCTCGAAGTAAAGAATTTCTTCCTAATATGCAATCTAAATCTACACCTTTTTTTAGTTTAAAGCCTTTACTCCTTGTCCTATCACTGGTCCCTGATAAAGAGTTCATCTCCAACTTTCTTGTTGGCCTCCTTTAGGTACTGGAAGATCTCTATAATGTCTTCCCAGTGCTTTCTCCAGCCTGAACAACCCCAACTCCCTCAGCTCCTCTCTCTCAGCACAGGAGAGGTGCTCCAGCGCTCTGAACATTTCTGTGGGCCTCCTCTGGACTCATTTTAATAGATCCATGTCCTTCTTGTGCGTAGGTCCCCAGAGCTGAACACAGGACTCCAGGTGGGGTCTCATGAGAGCCAAGTACAGGGGGACAATCATATCCCTCGTCCTGTTGGGCATGCTGCTTTTGATGTAGTCCAGGACACAGTTCTGGGCTGCAAACACACATTGCCAGCTCATGATGAGCTTCTCATCAACCAGCACCCCCAGGTCCTCTTTATCAGGGCTGCTTTCAATCCATTCTACATCCACCCTGAATTTGTGATTGGGATTGCCCCAGCACAAATATAGGACCTTGTATTTGGCCTTGTTGGACTTTATGAGGTTAGCACAAGCCCACCTCTCAATCCTGTACAGGTCCCTCTGCGCAGCATCCCTTCCCTCTACCACGTCAGCTGTACCACACAGCTTGGTGTCACCAGCATACTTGCTGAGGGTGCACTCAATCCCTCTGTCATGTCATTGACTGTTGTGGTTTAACCCGGCCGGCAGCTAAACACCACACAGCCGTTTGCTCACCCTCCACCCTCCTTCTCTGGGATGGGGGAGAGAAACGGGAAAGTGAAGCCTGTGGGTTGAGATAAAGACAGTTTATTAAGATAGAAAATAATAATAATAATAATAATATGTACAAACAAGTGATGCACAATGCAATTGCTCACCACCCGCTGACCGATGCCCAGCCCAACCCCGAGAGCCGGCCCCCCACCCCAGCTAGCCACCCCCTATATATTGTTCAGCATGACGTCAGATGGTATGGAATACCCCTTTGGCCAGTTTGGGTCAGCTGTCCTGGGGCTGTCCCCTCCCAGCTCTTGCTGCCCCCCCAGCCTGCCCGCTGGCAGGACAGAGCGAGGAGCTGAAAAGTCCTTGGCTTGGTGTAAGCACTGCTCTGCAGCAATTAAAACATCAGCATGTTATCAACACTCTTCTCATCCTAATCCAAAACATAGCACTCTACCAGCTCCTAGGAGGAAAAATAACTCTGTCCTAACTGAAACCAGGACATTGACAAAGATGTTAAAGAAAGTCTGGTGCCAATACTGACCCCTGAGAAATGTCACTTGTTACTGCTCTCCACTTGGACATCAAGCTATTGACTGCAACTCTTTGAATGTGACCATCCAGCCAATTCCTTATCCACCATGTGGCCAGCTGTCAAGTCTATGTCTCTTCTGTCTAGAGACATCAGATTAGGAGGGACTCTTCAAGGGCTTGAGTAGTTTCTGTCTCTGTTTTGTAAACGTGGCCTGGAAAAAAAAATGTACCTGTGGGTCTCCTTTTAATCTTGCAATTGTGGCAGAGAACTCTGCAATCATTGTGTGTGTGGAGGAACTAAAAGTCCCTTTTAAATTGTTTTCTTTTGTTACCCATAGCTTAAGTGCACGCATGTGTAACTGAACAGGTAGCCTACTAGGCAGGGAATACACTGTGACATAGTATTTGGTCACGAGGCACAGGATTTTTGATATTCATACTGCCTACACTGAAAAGAATACATTTTTTAAAAAGCATTGTACAACAAAATACAATTAATATTATTTAATGGACTTATGTTAGCAGATAAGTGCTTCATGTACTAAAATATCATGCACAATGGTTTCATTCTTGCAAATCTTATGTATATGTATATGTATATTATGAAGATATATGTGTAAATATATATGCATACACATTTGTACATAGGAGGATAGTGTGAGAAGTCTCTTCTCAAGTATGATTTGTTTGTTTGCTTGTTTTCCAGATCTCATGTGAGATCCTAAACTAAGCTCCAGGGTAGTTTGTTTTGGTTTTAGTTCTTATTTTGCTGAATATAATTAGGAATAAAATTAACAATAGAAAGATTGTTTGCCAAAGGATAAAAGCTCCACATTTACTACAACTCTCTTTGTCACTGTTAAATGTGACTTCAGAATAGTACGTGTGACACAAAACACTAAGAAACAAATTTTTGCATGTCATTAATGGGAAAATATATGTAAGTGTTAAAACAATCCAGCACTGACTAAGGAGTTAAAACTCATTCTACTATGTAAACTATGTACTGAGTAAAGAGGGTTTCATTTCACTTACTGCATGGACACGTGGAAGTCATTGAACACTGCTGTATTTTCTTGGTTTGGAAGATGAGAGCATGACAGTTTGGTATGGAAGGACTGTGGTATTAGTCAGAAAGCATGGACTACTGATTTATTTGTGGACATGACGTGCACCTTTAAAGCAGAGTTGTATCAGATGATTAGTATGTCTGAAATGGAACAGGGACTCTCAGTTATAGGCATACTTAAATTCTGTATAAAAGCATAATTAACATAGACATGGCTTTCAGCTGTGCACTTGTCTACCCATTTATAATCTGCACATTTCCAAGTAGAAGTACAGCATATTGGATGACTTACTGTTTTGATTTCAGAATTACTTTATAAAGGGACCATACTTCTTAGGCTACCTGTAGGCCTTTCATCAGGGATTGCAAAACATTTACAAAGTTACTTTGAGTGCAGATACTAATGAAGAAAAAAAAAGTTCAAATTACTTGTTTCACTAAAGCTAGATTAAAAGTCAGTTTAGGATGAAAGTAAAATATACTAAAGGTCTGTTCCTACACAGTTGCAATACCATGTCTTACAATGTTTCAGAGTATTCAGGTATCACTGAGCATGCAATAAGAATAATCTGGCTGATTCTGTGACTGCCATTTAAAAAAAATGTAGTTTGGAGGATTGGAGGCTTTGCGATGTGACTCCCATCTACAAGAAGGGCTGTAAGGAGGACCCAGGGAACTACAGGCCTATCAGTCTGACCTTGGTTTCATGGAAAGTTATGGAGCAAATCATCTTGGGTGAGATCACATGGCACTTTTATGGTATCCAGGGCATCAGGCCCAGCCAGCACAGGTTCATGAAAGGCGGGTTGTGCTTGTGCAACCTCATCTCCTTCTATGATCGTGTGACCAGACTGGTAGATGAGGGAAGGGCTGTTGATGTAGTCTACTTAGACTTCAGCAAAGCCTTTGACACGGTCTCCCACAGTATTCTTCTGGGGAAACTGGCTGCCCATGGCCTGGACAGGTATACTCTTCTCTGTGTAAAGAATTGGCCAGAGGGCTGTGCCTAGCAGGTAGTGGTTAATGTCCAGTTGGCATCCTGTTACAAGTGGT
Source organism: Heteronetta atricapilla (assembly GCA_011075105.1). Lineage (NCBI taxonomy): Eukaryota > Metazoa > Chordata > Aves > Anseriformes > Anatidae > Heteronetta > Heteronetta atricapilla. The sequence continues at coordinate 14,420,232 of CM021733.1, forward strand.
ATTCCCCAGGGGCTGGTACTGGGGCCTATCTTGTTTAATAACTTTATTGATGACCTGGATGAGGGGGTTGAGTGTACTCTCAGTAAGTTTGCAGACAACACCAAGTTGGGAGGTAGTGTTGGTCTGCCTGAGGGTAGGGTGGACCTTCAGAGGGGTCTGGATAGGCTGGACAGCTTGGCTGAGTTGAATGGGATGAGGTTTAACAAGGCCAAGTGCTGGGTCCTGCACTTTGGCCGCAATAGCCCCAATGCAATGCTATATGCTTGGGGGTAGAGTAGCTAGAAGACTGAAGAGGAAAGGGACCTGTAAGTGTTTTTCGATGCCCAGCTGAACATGTGCCGGCAGTGTGCTCAGGTGGCCAAGAAGGCCAATGGCATCCTGACCTGTATTAGAAATATTGTAGCCAGCAGGAGCAGGGAGGTGATTGTCCCCTTGTACTCTGTTCTGGTGAGTCTACACCTCGAGTACTGTGTTCAGTTTTGGGCCCCTCACTACAAGAAAGACATTGAGACTCTGAAGCACGTCCAGAGAAGAACAACAAAACTGGTGTCGGGTCTGGAGCATGAGTCTTATGAGAAGTGGCTGAGGGAGCTGAGGTTGTTTAGTTTAGAGAAGAGGAGGCTCAGGGGAGACCTCCTTGCACTCTACAACTTTCTGAAGGGAGGTTGTGATGAAGAGGGGGTCGATCTCTCAGATAACTAATGATAGGACTCGAGGGAAAGGCCACAAGTTGTGCCTGGGGAGATTTAGATTAGATACCAGGAAAAAAAAAAAAAAAATCTCTCAAAGACTGGTCAGGCACTGGAACGGCCTGCCCAGGGAGGTCCCTCGCGTTGTTCCTTGCGGTGTTTAAGAAGTGCCTGGACAAGGTGCTATGAGATGTGATTTAGTAGCTTAGTGAGTAGTATTGGTGATAGGAGGACAGTTGGACTAGATAATCTTGTAGGTCCTTTCCAACCTTGTGTTTCCATGATTCTATGTATGTAGATGACAAGAGGGGGCAATAAATGATAGTCATTAAACCACACATGTAGGCAGAAAGATCAGGATGGTTTGAATGAGATCCATCAGGAAAGGTAGGTCTTACCCTTTGAATTTTCTTGGATTTGCACTAGAATTTATACGCAGTCTAAGTTCAGCTAGAAAGAAATAAACAAATAGCATGCTAGTGGTAATTCTTCAGGGAGAAAATAACACATCCAGAAACCTATGCGGATTTCATGATTAAAGTCACCTGCATAACGTCATGTTGCGTCTATATTAGCACAGCATAGTTTGGTGTGCCACTTCAAAGACACTACAGAATAAAAAGAATCAGAAAAGGGCAATAAGGTGTTGTATGGCTTCTGTTTCTCAAAGAGAAGTAGTAAAGGTCATCTAAAGAAAATGCGGTAGAAGCTTGATGTTAAAAAATGTTCTTATTTCCAGAAAGAAATGACGCTCGTTACCAAGCCTTGTGATCATGTGCCTTACAAGTACCAAAAATACAGATCAGTAAATGGTTTGACAGGTTCTTGAAAGAAAATTGTCTACATCTATGAAAAACAGAGGTATGAACAAACACCACTCAAGACAGTTTTGAAATTGTAGGATATCAAAAAAGGATGTGGCTGTAGGGGAAGTACAGCTCTGCACTGGTCCTGCATTGATATTTGCTTCAGTAACTTTTCAGCTAATACACGAGGTGTGATGCTGAGTCTTTGGTGTGCCGTAGGCCTGACTCATACAACTGCTGTTGGGCTCTTATCCAATTTCACTGTACTGGCTCTATATCTGGGCTGAAGATAAGTATCTGACTTATTGCCAAAAGTGTTTCCTGTTGTGCTTGATAGGAGTTTCGGTTACAGTTTTACTGTAATTGCTCGCTGTAACTCTTAATCTGTTAAATTATTCAGAGAAGGAGTCCTTGTCTTCATCTTGCATGTGCATATTGAATATGAGACAATCTGAACATCTCATATTAAAAACATTCCATATCATCATATAAGAATTGTTGTGGAACCCCACTGCTTGCTTGTACATTGGTGCACAATTAATTTAATTTAATTTATTTATTTATTTATTTGCTTTTTACCTCTATGTTTGAATGACGTGGTTATTTTGGTGCTTCAGCAGAGTCCTGCATTAGGAAAGTGAAAAATGGAGAAGGACAAAGGAAATACTCTCAACAGAGTTCAGAAAGGGAGAGGCCAAAGCACTGACTGAATATTGCAGCTGATCAATGTCAGAAACAGTCTTTTTTTTTTTTTTTTTTTTTTTTTTAACAGAGAAGTAAAAAGCATTTTTCAAAAAGGCAGCAAAAAGGATTTTGCTGCTGTTTGATAGTGTGAATATAGAAGCAAGATGAAAGACAATTCTATGAAAATGGCACCTCTTTTTCAAATGTTTTACTTAGTTCTAATCTTGATAGGAAGAGTCACTACTCATTTCTTACAATTTGTATTATTGAAATAGAAGGATATATCTTGTTTATTTTATCTGTTTTGTATTACGTATTATTTGCAAAAATCTGTGTTGGAATATTCTTAAGTAGGGAATAAAGAACAACTTAATGGATAGGAGCTTTAGGAGTGACAGAAAACTGTGATCCATAATCTAAGAACAACAACAACAAAAAAAACAGAGCTGAAGTGCTCTGACTGTTTCTTGATACTTCATACATAATTATCAGAACTCATTTTTTCTTTGTAAGTTCCAGAGTTCTGTCCCATGAATTTTGACTACAACACCTCTCTGGAAATATAAAACAAATAGGGTTAATCTCATGGGTGTCTGGAAGTAGAATCATTAATCGTAGATTCATTAAGGTTGAAAAAGACCTCTAAGAAAAGAAGAGCCTATGACCTATAGCATCATTTTGAACAAATATGTTTGTTTGCCTGTAAAAATTTTAAAGATTTAAATGACATTCTGCCATTTACTAAGGAGGCAATGACAATTTTCTATGTTTTCGAAAACAAAAACAAATATTAATGAACAGACAGTAGATAACTACTGACCATATGAAAAGTAAATAAATTTTGGAGGGATGTCATGGAAGAAATGAAGAAAAGACAAAAAGCTTGCTTTCTTTAAAGTTCTCCTCTCCACACTGGAAAAATATTTATAATCAAACAGATACAAACAATGTCACTATTTACATCAGATGTGGGGGATAAAATGACATCCCTAATCAATTGTATGTAAGTCTGAGTTGTTAAAAAAACAATTGAAATGGTACATAAAGAAAACATACAAAAAAAGAGTGAACAGAGTTTTTGAGGAAGTTTTTGGTGAATTTAGATTTGATGTTTCCCATGCATATATAGAATTTAGTAGACTGAAATCAGATTTCACTAGTCTTGTTTTGAAAATTTGAGGAAAGCTATTAATGCTTTATAAGTATTAGGCGTTAGTCCATATTAATTTGTGGATTTTATTGAGTTACTCTGGGAAGAGGGATTACAGTCGTAACCAGCAGATTCTGGCAGAATAAAACATTTTCTTATCTAAAGAAGTAGATACTGCATTTAATCTTCAGCTATTTTTCTATGGCACTTTGGGAAAAAAAAGAGTTTCTGATTAGGCCGAGCTTTGTATGATTCCAAAAGTATGGTGAAACATAATATACATAATATATATCCCTTTTCTTGTTCATTTTTAATGGGGCTTGTATTGGGACATTTTACTTGCATACTGATTGTCAATATCTTTTTAATGCTATTAAGTGCTTTCATGATGTGCTGATACACCACTTGTTTGGCACTTTGAACTTGTTAATAAACCACATTTTAAGAGCTGTTCACATTTTTTTTAATTTTTAGTTTTAAGCCTTTAATTTTTTGTGTAATTGAGAAAAAAAATTCTGACCCAATATGTCCTAAAGCAAAGTAAGAGAAAAAAAAAATGGTCCATGTAGTCATTTAAAAATGAACTCCTTAAAAACAGCTAAACCAGAAAAGAGAACTTTTGTTGCTTAAACGTGAACCAGTTAACATAGCAGAGATATTTCAGTCAAGTGGAAATTAAATGCAGATCTGGGAATTATCATTACATCAACCTTACTGAAGTCCTGTGAACCCAATAGCGTGATCAAAACATGTTGGCAGGACATGAGGAAGTTTTACCCTGCTTTGAATGTTTGCAATTATTTTCTTTCCATCCATCTTATCTTGCTCTAGACCAGTTTAAGTGTATTTTTGGTTTTTCTGGGGGGACAGGGAGGGGGGAATTTTTTGGTAAAGCAGCAAAATACGAGTACTTGGGTATGTTCTTGTCCAGATATAACAAGCATGCCAAAGCATTCTGGAACTGGAGGAGCTGGGAGAAACTGTATTTTTCAGAATAATGATTAAAAATCCTGTTAGATAGTTTATATATATAGTATATATATATATACTATATATAACTAATATATATAACTAATATATATATATATATTAGTTTATATATATAAACTAACTTACATATACACACATGCATACATACATATGCATTTATATATATGTAGTATATATAAAAATAAATCTGTGAGGCCAAGATAATTCGTGTTTCATATTGCAGTTAAAATTGGTATCTCAGAACCTCGTAAGTATGTCTGTGCCTCGTATTGTGCAGCTTTTCTAGTCTAGTCCCAGAGCTGCAGGTTTTTCTTAATTAGTTTTAACTAGTTGGACTTTATCCAGACTTGAATTGAATTTTTAAAGAACTCATCCTTGTAAATAGGAGGCTTCTGACCCATCGTTATTACTTGTGTGAAAAATTATTATCCCAAGATCCTAAAGGTAAGGTTGAAATAAACAGATTATACAATATCAAAAACCAGCTAAGATGGGAAAACCCTTGAGTCAAAGCTTTCCAAGGAAAAGCTGTTAGTTCCCAACATGCCATGGAAGAAAGTTTTGAAGTTTTATCTAATATACTGTCCAAAGCCTGTATGACTCTTAAATTCAAGTGTTGACAATCGTGTTATCAAAACAGAAGGTGTTGGTAGAGGAAGAGAGTCTTTCTTTATCCTTTCTATTGCATGATCAGTTTGTTAAAAATAAAATTAAAGTTTGCTACAGATACAGCAGATGCACATTTCTGCATATATGCTTTGAAAAGGTATGATTCTAGAAATACAGCATGAAAATAAAAGCTAATGCATAAAAGAAAGATAGACTTTATTTCACATAAGAGGTAATGGAGAATTACAGGAGTACACCAACTAGATTTCAGGGTGGGTTTTGGGCATCTGCACATGGGAACATCAAAAGAGGACAGTTACAGGGAAAGAGCACGAGGCATGTGACTGTATCAATTTAAGATAGAATACCTAAAGAAGTTAAATGAAGACATGACCATGCTATTCAATCCAATGCAAAAATTGTGGGCTTTGTTACTTTATGGTCAAGCTTTTTCTTGTTGCTTGTTTCCTGGAGAGCCTAGGCTCAACGGTGTTTCCCATCTTGATTTCTGATATTGTATCATTTGCTTAGGGTTTGGGTTTTTGACTCAATCTTGCCTTAAGTAATCTGTATGATTTTTTTCAAAAGTGTTAAAATACTAGTTCTGCTCTTTTGGTAGTAGCTATCATATTTCCTAAACATAGCACTTTAGCATACAATAATTTGGAACTGCAGTGGGTATCTGTAACACCACCAAATTTTATTCATAAATGCAGTTATTCCAGAATAAGGTTACATTTTTCTCAGTGAACATATATGGAAATCAGTCTGGATTTGTACTTTATTTTAGGTTATGCATTCATATATGCATATATATTATTTAAAAATTGATAGCCCCCTTTTGTAAAGGATTATATTTCAGTGCAGCTAAGTCTGGGAATGTAGCAACAGTGGTTTTCATGTACCAACTGTTCTTATTTAATGATAGGAACCACAGAGATTTATACTTTTACTGGGTATGTTATTTACAGAATTGAGCAATGTTTGTTTCCCCCATAGCTTGCAGACTTTATCCATGTAAATATTCAATTCTACTACTTGGCTCTGTCAGATTTATTTTTTTTTCTGTAAGATGAGGGTAGTCCTTTGTAACTGTGCATTTCTCTTGTCTACCTGATTCTTCACAAATCTGAAAATTCAATTTGCTCAGCAGCAGACACAACATTGGTGTGATACCAGGGCTGTTCTAGCTCCAAGTGCAGAGCCCAGCACTGTATGGGCTGCTGCAGGGAAAGGTAACTCCATCCCAGCCAGACCTAGTACAGTTGTGTCTTTGCAAATCTGAATACTCCAGTTTTTCTTGAAATGATTTGATCCTAAAAATCATGTCTGCTGTCCTAAACTGTTGAAGAACCAATAGATTCATTGAAGTGCTTCTAAATAATATATTAAAGCAGAGAAGTTAGGTTTTTTGTACATCAGAGTTTAGAGGTTGAAGTACATTTTTTCTAAGTGTATTTTGGAGTCCTACTTCCATGGGTATTAAAGATCTGAGCTCTAATTTTGTATATCTGTTTAGTAACTGCTTAATGTTTTTGTTGAATGTGACTATACAATCACTGGGAATGTATGCAATTTGGTGAATCATACTGCATTTAGGGCTTGCGTTCTGGTTTTTAAATGGCAGCTTAATTGCCTTCAGTGTTTATTTACTGATGATGTAATGATTGTTGAGTGTATCGATATTTTTTTTTTCTTTTAATAGAATGAGATCTGCTTGGGACAAAGTAAAATTGTATCACATACTCAATACTTCCTCCCCTCTCGCTCCCCCCTGCCCCACCCCAAACCAAAACACACTACAACCACAAAAAATAAAAAATAAAAACAAACAAACAAACAAACAAACAAAAAAACAATAAAAACAAAACCAAACCACTCATACCACATTAACTGTAGAGAAATCATGAACTAGACCAGACAGTAAGGTTTGGCCACAGCAGCATAGTTACTCAGGAAAATATTATTATTTTCTAGTAAGTATATTGCAGCCTTTCTAAGATTCAGTGAACAAACTGTTCAAGCTTACCTTTTCATCTGGATATTTAAGTGCTTTTTTAATGAAGCATTTTGTTATATATTTCATACTTACTGAAATATCTCTTCTGGTATGTGCTCAGGACTGAATGTTTGTGGAAAAAACAATACAGTACCTTCAAATAAAGGTACTGTAACAAAACAGTACATAACAACAACAAAAAAAAGGTCAGTGTTCTTGTGTGAGCACATTTACATGAAGACTGGCAATATGAGTATTTGTATGTATGATAGAGGGTGTATGTGTACGGCAGAATTGCAAGTAGGAAGAGATCAGTACTCCTCTCTGCAAACCTGGGTTCATACAGATGAGGTGAGCTTCCATGGGAGTGACATGTTTCTGCTTCACTTCCACTGTGTATTTGTCCTGTTAAGATAATCTTTTAAAGGAGTAGTTTTTGTATTTTTATTTCAACTTTTAAAATATTTTTGTATCTGATACTGATAGAGTGAAGAATTAAATGTCTCTAATAACCAGGTATATAAGAATATCTATAACATTATTTTTGTGGAGAGGACAGGGTCTTTTGTATCAGAAAGCACCACTCTTAAAACTCTTTGTGAATTACTAGTTTTGCTGAAGTAAGCCAAATCCTTACCATAATTGGGTAGAATTATAAGTTTGTTATTTCAAGTACTTGAATAATTGCCTTTCTCAGATTTTCACATTGGAGATGTGAAATGGGAAAGAATAAATGACATCAACAACAAAAATCCTTTTGTTCAAAATAAAACTTCCACCCCCTAGGATGGTTGGCCGGAACCTATCCCTGACTGGGTTTTACTAATTTCACTTACAACAAGAATTTGGTACTTTTCTCCCCACCAGTGTTCCGAATAATCTTCTTATGCATCTGTCTTTAATGAGTATTTCTGACAGATGAGGAAGTGAAATGCTATTTTCTCATCCATAATGAGAAATTCAGTATTGCACACAGGTATTCAGTATTGCACACAGACCTTTAAATTTTCTGTATAAGTTTTTTTTTTTTTTTTTCTCTGATCACTTCAGTAAAATGCCACCTTGTTTACAATTAAATGAAAAAACTCATTGTTGTCAAACTCTTCCAGCCAAGCACTTTAAATGTCATTAAAAAAAAAAAAAAAAAAAAAAAAAAAAGAAGAAAAGTTTAAAGTTTAATTCACTTTTTTGGTTCAGATTCACCTGTTACCTGATTTAGTATCTTAGCGTTTTCATGGGGCTTGGAGGAAAAGGGCGACAATATCAAGCAATAAAATTTGCAAGTCCTGGAAGGTTCAGAGAACTTCAGTCTTCCATAAAAGGTCAGAGGAGTTGATGGCACTCAGAGGCAAATACTTAAAATTCAATACAATCAAACAAACCCATAGAACAGTATTTTGGAAATCACTGTTCTGTTCTCTGGTAAAAACAAGTTTCAAGTAACTGAGTTACTTGCTGAGTAACTAATCAGCAAGGTTTTAGATACTCTAGCATGCAAGCTCTCAGATGGTTTATGATAATCTTAATGGTCATGAACTGAGTAAGCAAGTGAGACATCCTGTTAAAACAGCAGTTTTCTGGGTTGTTGGGAGAGAAACTGAAATGTCATATGTTTCCACACACAAACATTAAACTCACCATTCTTACACATTTGACTTTTTTTTTTTTTTTAAGTGGCATAATATGAAGGTTTGGCATTACTTTTTTAGTGGCATAATATGAGGTTTTGGCATTACTTTTTTTTTTTTTTTTTTTTTTTTTTTTAATTTTAGTAATTGTATATTTGAAAATGGGGGAAAAATCATTTCAGAATTAAAGCTGCATAAACCTTAACTGGTAAGGTGACTGACTCCAAGTGCAAGTAGAACAGAGAAAAGTTTGGAGATTACATGATCAGATTTACGTCTTTGCATAACTTTACCTATCTCTGCAGCAAGGCTAAGTCTTTCCAGCTTGTGGATTTTCTAGCTTTGGCAATCATGCTTTCTTTAATTTGTCCAGTAAGCTTCAAAAACATACAGTATAGTAGCTCTTCGCCATGCTTTTATTCATTAATACTTTGTATATTGTAACAATTTCAGCAAAAACATTTGTAGCAGACAGGTAATGCAATTAGCTTTAAAAGAGCATAACAAGAACATCATAGATAATTTATTATCAAGGTGTTAGTAGTACCAGATGGAAATTACATACTTGGCAAAAATGACCACTCGATTGTAAAGGACCTTGAAAATTTGTTTAGTTTGAGTTGCTGCACATCTGCCTCTTCAAATTTGGCAACAGCCAGCAACATCCCTTCTGGTCTACCAGTGCAGAAAACTGTCTTTTAAGTCTCAGTAAAAATGTGTGTGTGTGTGTGTGTCTGTAAACACATAGCAGTGAATTCACATTGATGGCTAGATAAACTCCACCACACCACTCTCTTACTTTCCCTCCTCAAAGAGAAAGCGGGGAGAAAATAGGATGGAAAGAACTCAGGAGTTGAGACCACTCAACAATTATTGTAATAGGCAAAGCAGACCCAACATAGGGATATTAATAAGATTTATTGCCTATTACTAAGAGACCAGAGCAGTGAGAAACTAAAAACAAACTAAAAACACCTTCCTTCCCAGTCTACCTTCTACCTCCTTCTCCCAGGTGATCCAGGGGGTTGAGAGGAAGTGAAAGGGAGTTGCAGTCAGTTCATACTACATTGTCTCGCTGCTCCTTCATCCTCACTTTCTTCCATTTTCCATCTTAAATTTTCCAGCGTGGGGTCTCTCCCATGGGATGCCGTCCTTCCAGAACTGATCCTATTTGGGCTACCCACAGGCAGCAGCTCTTCAAGAACTGCTCCAATATGGGTCCATAGCACAGGGTCCATTTGTCAAGAGCAAGCTCCAACATGGGTCCCCCACAGACCTTCCATGGATTTGCAATTATGTCTTGATTTATAATCAAACCCTTAATATTTAAAAGTTAATTATAAAAGAAGAGACTTTAGTAATCCATGTAGCTGTCATATTAAGCATACAACAGCTAATTTACTAGCATTAAGAATTAACCTAAAATGGCAAAGTAAAGACTAGGATTTAAAAATTCAGCAAGCAAGAATGTATTTTGTTTTGGACTGAGAGTCTTACTTCAAACTCTGTACAAAATATATAATAGCAAGATATTTTTTTCTAATAATAGCAGTGCATTTTTCCACTTTCCTTTATATGCACCATTGCATATAAAGCTGTAGACAAGTCTTCCTGATAGTTTTGTAAAACTATAAACAAGCCAAGCATATAAGTACATTAAAAATGCTATTCCATTAGAAAAGTGAAAATGCTATGTCATAGCAGGATATGGATTCAGTTATAAAATTGTATAAAAACTGCTGTTCTGTCTGAAACGAAGTGATCATAATTGTCAGGCTCTGATGTAAACAAATTGTGTGCAAGAGTTTTTACCCAGAAAGTGTGGTTACTTTTTAAAGCCATGTTATTCAGTGTACTTATATCTAATATTTAACTCTAGAGGTACAAACACTGCTTTTAGAAACCTGTATAGAAACAAAGTTTTGTTAATTTAGTTCCTGAAATTTGACAGCAATTTTGTTGTTGTTGTCGTTATTATTATGAGAAGTGATTTGAGATACTAGAAGGAGAATTATGGCTGCTAATCTGAAAGAAAATTATTAAGTCCAGAATGAAGTATTAGAGTGATTTTGTTACTAGAGCAGTTGAATGAGAGGACTAAAAGGTGTGGTTGAGCTACTACCTGCTTTGTGTGTTTCTTGCTTGTTGTAATGCCCGAGGTCCCATAGCCTGTGGGGAAAAAGGCTATGGATATAGGATCCTATATGTGTGTATATATCTATATATTATATAGATATATATATTTCCTCTCTATATATCCATATATATATATATATATATATCCTTATATATATAAGGATATATATATAT
>CM021733.1:14431496-14456560 GCA_011075105.1 Heteronetta atricapilla
TATATATATAATAAATATATATATAATTTATATATATTATATTATATATATATATATATATAAATATAAATATATATATATATTATAGGAAAAAGGTACAGCATCCACACTGTACCACTTAGGTTGATTCTTACAGCTTTTTAGAGTGAAGCTCTTGCTCTCTTTTCATTTTTCCTCCATTTCTAGTTCACCACTGAATTAGATTGTTAACCGTGAAGAAAATAGCTTTGTTTAATCAGTCTAGAGGATGGATGAACTTTCTCTTCAGCCCAAAAAATTCACTAGCAAAGCCCAGGTGTCAAATTAATCTCACATGGGAAGACTTACAGGAGAATTATTGTTTCTGGGAGCAGAACATTATTCTGGCCAAGATGGCATTCTCCTTTGGTATTCAAAAGCCAGACTGGGAGCTCCCATTCTCTATATTTATGCTTTCTGAAGCAGCCGAATGCACTAATGAAGCTACTTTGTGAACAATTTTTGTGATGTTCTTGTCTTAAGTCCTGACAGAGCTTTTCCAATTCCAAGGCAAGTGGACATGTTAATATTCCCTTTTTAATAAGGAGCGCGATTGAAAACAATATTTTAACATTAATAATTACTGTAAAACTGTAGCTTTATCAATTTGTAGTAAGTATCTCCAAATAATGATTTAAATGCAATAAAGTAAGATTCTTACATGCTGAATTTTGCCTTTTCTTCAGTATGAGACAAAGCAACTGGAAAATAAATTGTATGTACCAGCAACAAAAAGATACCCCAGTGCTATTATTGTGGGAAGTATTAAATATGCAGAGTTTCAGAAGCGAAGAAAACAAGCCAATATACTTTGTCACAGAATACGTATAGTGTTTTTCAGCTTTACCAACAGTATGCTAATTGTAATTCTACTCCAGTCAATATTATTTAGCAAAATATAATGAACTCAATTTTCATGTTTGCTGAGGAAACCAACATTTTCTAATTAAGGTGTATATCTTAATAATTGGAAAATAATAAAATGGGAAAGGAGGAAAAGAACTGAACTTCAAGGTTGTCATCAGTCTTCACTACCTTAATTGTTCCATGTGTGTAGAGGAGAATTTTGCAAATAATGTGTTATCTTACATGCAAATGTTAAATTTCTATTTCTCTTCAACTAGAAAACTGCTTTATGGCTGTCACTTTTGTAAGGTAATTATATATATGGTTGTGGGACTTTTTTTTGACTTATATTCATACAGTCCCTTGGTTCAAGCATTGTCATAGTGTAAACTATTGTTAATTGTTTATAAAGTATTATTATTTACTTATATTTGGTTATATAAGACATACCTGTCTTAGGTGTGCTAAAGGAAGTTGCATTGTAGATTCTTTCATATTGATGCATCAGGTGAAGTTACTGTCTTCACTTTCTTAAACAAAATTCTAACAAAAAATAAAAAGGAAAGCAAGCAATAATGGTTACTTAGTTAACTTTATGAACAAATACAAACAATTGGATTTTAATGCTATGGTTATTTTCTAGAACCACAGAATGGTTAAGGTTGGAAGGGTTCTCAGGAGGTCATTTGGTCCAACCAGCTTGGTTGGACCCTTACTCAAGCAGGGACAGCTACTGCAGGTTATCCAGGATGGTTTTTGAATATCTCCAAGGAGGGAGACTTGTGTTCAAGCCTGTGCCCCTTGCCTCTTTGATCCTGGCACTGAGTATCACTCAAAGCAGCCTGCCTTGGTCTTCTTTGTACCTTCAGGAATGGACATTGATAAAGAAACAACCCATCCCATATCCCACCCTGAGCCTCCTTTTCTCCAAGCTGGAGATGAACTGTCCCAACTCTCTCAGCTTTTCCTTGCAGGAGAGGTACTTTGGTCCATTGGTCATTGTGGTAGCCCTCCATTGGACTCTTGCTGGTACGTTCATGTCTCTCTTGTACTGGGAGCCCTGGAACTGAACATAGTGTGCCAGATGCAGCCACACCAGTGCCGAGCGGGGCAGAAGGGAAGGATTACCTCTCTTGACCCGCTGGTGATACTTAAACTAATGCAGCCAAGTATGCTGTTAACATTTTTAGTGACAAGGGCACATTGCTGGTTCATGTTCAGCTTGGTTCATGTTCAGTTCATGTTCACCAGGACTCCCAGGCTCTATCTGCAGAGCTGCTTTCCAGGTGGGTGACTCCATGCATGTTCTCGTGCCTGGAGTTGTTCCTTCCCAGGTGCAGGTCTTTGCACATCTCCCTATTGAACTTCATGCTATTCTTGTGAAATTGCTAATTAAAATCAAAAGTTTCTGAAATGGACAGATAGCTGGCAGATATCTGTATAAAAATGTAACATACAGCTTCACTTCCAGAGAAGAACAGGGTATAGTTTCTGAATAAAACTTTATTATATAGAAGGTGACCTGTTATTTATGCTTTTACAAACACTAAATCCTATGTAATTTTTGAAGCTTACTTACTAATTCACTTATACAGGTGGAATTACCAGAAAAATGATGTCATATTTCTACTTGAAAGTGTTTTTATATACTTTTTTTTCTTTTGCTGAATGAGAGGCAGGCCATCTGTGAAGAAATGTTCTGCATTTGTTCTTAACATGCCACCTGCAATTTTAAGGAAGATTAAGAGAGATGCCGTCTGTCCCATCTTCTCACATACTGTATTCTTAAAAAGGAAATATAAAAGTTCTTCTTATGATACTCAAATTTTTGCAGACAAATCTTCAGTTGCTGAAAATGGTTGTAGTTTCACTACATTTTCATGCTGGCAGAATATCTGTGTAATATGGGTTATGTGTTTTGTGAAGATAAAAAAAAGGGGGGGGGGGGGCAAGAAAAACGTAAAAAAAACAGTGTACGCTGGAGGAATGGGAATGAAAATGGTTATTAAAGAAGTGTCACAAAACTAAATGATATCAGTGGTGGGATTTACTTTCATGTCTTCGAATTAACTGAAGATATATAGTTTGATGGATATGTATTTGTATATGTAGGGAGATTAATTTTTATTTGAAGAACTACATCTGTATTATGTTGCTCAAAATTCAAAAGCAAACTCCCACTCTTGATTAGCCATGCTTTCATGTGGTTATTTTGAATGAGACAATGAGAAATACATATTTGCACCTCATATTTCACGTAACCATCCCTTATCTGTACCACCTCCCCCAAAACATACTCAGTGTTTTTCTTTGTTGTTGTTGTTTTGAGCATGTTATCAGGATCCTTTAAGGGAACAGTAGACACAGATTCAAGATCACTTCTGAACCATGTTGTTAAACTGCTCTTGCAAACAAGTAGACCATACTTGTTCTGAGACCATACTCAGAACCATACATGGTTCTGAGGGGCACCTGGGTATGCTAACAGGTTGCCCAGCACTTACTCTGATATTCTAAAAGTGTGTGCTTGAATGTCAGCTTTATGAAAGGCAAGTATGAAAAATATGTTATTCACAGAAAAGATATCTTGATTCTTTTCAATCTAATGGAAATAATGTAATGGATTTTAGAGAACAGACTTTTTTTTTTTTCCATGTCCTCTTTGGATTTGTTAGAGTGACAGCCCAACTCAAGCAATATTCTGTCTGCCCTAAATATTAATAAGTTTATAGTAAATTAATAAAGTTGTACCAGGTTTTCATAATGGAAGAGTGTGAGACTGGCTTCAGGCTGATAAAGTTGTCTGCAAAGCTTCTAGGGGTTTGTATTACTATAAAGCATGATACAAGCTGTGTGACATGGGAGCAAACTGTTGGGAGTAGTTCAATTAAATCACTGAACAGTTAGATTATAAAGTATAAATCCTTCTCTATTTTCTTATCTCTGATTGTTATTACTTACAAATCGAAGATTGCAAAGTAAAATTTCTGTGGAGGGTCCATAAAATAAACAAGAATAAAATAATGTTAGATGAGTTAATTTTATTCCATGTGTTAAATTCTATTAGGATGTGGCTTTTCACAGTCTGATTAGAATTTTAAACATGCTTGGGAATTGAGAAGAAAAATGAAGTAGTTGCATTATATTAAAAAAGGAAAAAAAAAGTAAAAAAAAGTCTCCAGAGCAGCTTCTTGGAGACAACATTTTGCATTTTGACCTTGAAGCAATAAAGCTGCTATTAATGAAGTATTATAGTATAATATAGTGTGTAACAAGGCAAAACCAGCAAAAGAATTAAGGAAACATTGAAGATCTATTAAGTAGAAATTATCTTTCCTTTCTTTTCTTTTTTTTTCCTATAGTATAATTAATTTTAAGATTGTAAGATTTTATTTTGAATCTGTTCTAAGTTAACAGGGAAATAAAAGATTCCAAGGGCCTAGAACCACTGGCAGATGGAAATTTTATGAAGTATTTCCAAATATTTCTGTAGTTGTTGTTTCAGATTCCAAAATGCCCTATTTATGTGTCTTGTTATATTCATACTATATCACAGAAATACTTTTTACTAGCATTACAGCAAACGATGCAAGTTTGTGAAATGAGAAGCAGATCAATGACTGCATTAAATAAAAATGAAAAACTGTCTGAGCCTGGAAATGTATTATAATGATATTCTAATGTCTCTCTGAGAGTAGATAGAATATGTGTAAAAACTCATATATTGATTTCATATAGTTGTGAACAGGGAGAGTCAAAAAACTTCAGTCAGGTTTAATTGACTGAAGTTAATATTGATTTGGCTACTAAGATGAAGTTAGTGTTTTTAGTATTTAGTATAAATATACTAAATTTAAGCTTAAAATTACTATTTTAAGTTTGAATTAAGAAGACAATAAGATAGCTGTTGTCTATCAATTAATATATTCCTTAATGAACTTAGTTTATTTGGGAAACAAAAGTTTTGAAATAACATCGTGGTTTAAACGTGATGTTAAATACATCTTTCTTGTACCTCTCTGTTGTGCAGATAGTTCATGGGAATAAGGCATTTCACAGTGTATTCCTTAAGAATTGCTTTTGCCTTAAAATAACTGAATTTTTCCATACACTTGGTGTAGTCAGCAAAATAATTGTATATTTTGTCTTAATCTTTTAGCTGTTTTGAATATTTGAATTAGAACTTGGAACAATATACTTCATATTGCTTAAAGATCATAGTTGGGAGACCACTTACTCAGGGTTTATGTATGTCATTCGTTGTGTGTGTCTAGTTATTGTAGCAAAAGCAGGTAAAATGGCTGGGATGATCTTGACCAGTGTAAAGACTATGTATGATCAGTTAAGCTGATAGCCTTTGCTATGAGTTCTGAGGGCATCAGCTTCTCTAGGTGCTTTAAGTTGGGTCACTTAGAACACAAGGAAAGGATACGTTTTGTAACAGTGGGATATTCTATAAAACTGTTACATTTTTAGATTTTTTCTCCTATTCATACTCAAACTTTGAAAGCTAGAAATCATTCCTGTCATAATTTTATTGATATCTTTGCTGAATTTAGGCTATTATACTTACTTCTTTAGACACAAGTGGAAAATAAGAGACTAAAAAAAATTAGATATGTGCAAAAGTAGTGCAGTGTTTATTATCAGCTGATGTATACTTTGTGGTCTATGTTCAGTATATTTTCTTGTAACAAAGGTATTAAATGACAAGACAATTATTTCTACAATGTTTAACCAACGAGTAACTACTAAGTAGGTTCCTCTGCAGAGTAAAATATTTTTTTTTTTTTTTTTTTTAAATTCAAATAAAAGCTGGGCAAAAGGTGTACCTCTGCTTTGACAGTCCATACATTTATAAAGCCATTTATAAGTCCATACACAAATAAAGTCAATAGACTTTATTTGAAAATTCCTTAATGTGATGTTAAGAATTATGGGATTCTGCAATGTATCTTTCTTTGACTTTGTGAAGATTGAGTGAAGAATTGAGTGGTCAGGTCTAGTTTTACCAGGTTGATTACAAAAGCTTTTACAAAAGCTCTTTCCAAATCATCTCAAGTTTGTGCAGCATGTTGTCCCACTCAATATGGTACTGCTGTGTTTGTATAGCTACTCAGCTCTTGCATTTAGAGTGGTATCATCATTTTTAAAATAAACTGTATGTGAGGCCATGGTACTACTAGCTGTTCTTATTTTCCAGGAGACCTCAAATAGACAGCATACGTAGCAATGCTGGCAACATCTTGAACATATTTGGTCAAATTGGATGTTGTTAAGTCCCTTTAAATGTATTAAATGAGAAATGTGTGCATCAATCCATTGCATACAGTAATGGATTTCCAGATGACTTTTGACTGTGTGGGGGATTATATATGAAGTCCTGAGTTTTCGGTTTTCAGTGAGAGATCAAGAGAAGAGCCACAAAAAAACAAAAGATGGCAATGTGTGTTTCTTTATTAGAACATTACATAATATGCAATCTTAAAGTCTTCTGAGGAATTAAGCAAGGAAATAAATAACCACATGCAAACACCAAAACCACCAGTACAATGCTTCAGAAAACCTGTTTTGTTGTTGTTTGTTTGTTTGTTTCCCTTTGGAATCTTTCAGGTCTCTTTTTACAGTGTTTTAGCACTTGTTCAGAGAAAAATATGAAACCATGATGGCCCATGTTTTGAAATACAAAGTAGTTGTGAAACTAGTGAGCAGCAAGCTAACTTGTCCTTTATTATTATTGTTATTGAGAAATTTACTTACAAGTTTTTGTAGTGGTTATTTAATGTTAAAGGAGAGGATATGATTTTGGTAATGGTTAATCTTAAATACTTCAGTTATATGAAAGTAATAAAGCATCATGGAGACATAAACACAAAGTTCTTGCTTGCAAATGTGGGTGTTGAATAAATAATAAATTAGTGATAGTTTTAAGTGTAAGTTAACATACTGAACACTTTACCAAGCATTTTCTTATTACAAAATATTACTGGGGGGAACTTTTCTGTTGATTCTTCATATTTTTACCTTAAATTAAAATCAATAGTTGTATTGTAGTTTAACATCAGAAGACTTCTTAAAGGTAATAATCACGAGCCTTATGTTGTCATCCTCAGGAGACATTCTCTTTAGAAAGAGAAATATGTGTTTTTCCTAGCCTTGCTTTATTTTTGTTATGTCAGGCTTGAACCTTTTGGGGCCTGGTGTTTTCAGGTGATTTCAAGTTGGAGATCAATTATGTCATCAGTATTCATCTACTCTATTTCACAGAAATTTTATTCTTGAATAAGTTTGTAATGGGAATCTATTTTCAGGTCCGTATGGGACTGTTGCTGAAGATAATTCACTAAAAAAAAAAAAAAAGCTAAGTTTTGCAAACATTAAGACAGTGTCACTTTCTGATTATGGTCTAACATTGGAAGTAAAAGATCTGATTTTTTTTTATAACCTCAGCAAAATATCCCATTTCTAGGGCACACCTGTAACATAACAGTGCAGTACTAGGGACAGTGGATTAAATTAATCTCTCTTGTGCCTTCTTAAAGTCAGAGTTCAGGAACTTTCTTCAACAACAACAACAACAAAAATATGCACGGTTTAGATTTGCTTTTCTTTTTTTTTTTTTTTTTTTTTTTTGTATTCTTTTGGGCTTCTGTTGTTGAATTACTAGTGGTACAGGTTTCTGTTTACTTCAAATAAAATATGTAGTGCAGGTAGCCATACAGAGTTGTAATGACCAGGATTATGCACTGGATTTCCCACACCTGTCAGGAAGTAGTAATTCTAATGGCACTGATATTTCTTGAAGTCAAGGAATATTGTTCTACTGTATTCCTCTATGGAAGAGCCAAAGGGAACGTAGACTGGAGAAGTCCTTCCCTGGTCCTGATGTAGCTGAAAATCTTGAATTGTAATGAGAAAGCAAACAAACAAAACAAAACAAACAAACAAACAAAAAACAATCAAAAAAGAACACTAGAAACCAAAGTATAGTGCACTTCTTCAGCAATTTTTCAGACAATTTCTAATACTTATAATATGAAGCAATTAAAATTTCAGATTTTTTTAAAAACTACTTATAAGATGCTTTCCCCCTGAAAGATGCTTTTCCCCCTGGGCTTCCCCAGATTTTTTTTCCTTTTTCCTGGTAAAAGCTATTTGGGAGTCTTAGATAAAGCTGTATGTATACTGTGATTAAGTAGATCAATTTTGACAGAGTAAATAACCTTTTCTTGACATTTTTACTTATCTGTAGTGAGGCCACTTCCATTAATTTTAAAAAAGGATAATTTTTTTTGGCTTCCATGTGAGATGTAAAGATGCAACTCCTTGCTTAAGGGCTTTGTTGATGCAGGGAGCTGTGTAAAATTTGGGAGATTTAGGACCAACTGTAGTTGGTCATGCCAAATTTTAACTGAGAGAGCCTAAAAGGCCATAAATGTAAAAATTCCCTATACTTAAATTATTTGGGAGGCTGTGAGAGTACAAATATGGAAGTATCTACTATGTGCCCTGTTATGTTCCTTGGATGTCTTGGAAAGCCTCAGATATCAGGAAAGACAGACCCTTAATCTGAAGTGCTACAGCTGGTTCCTGTGCTGCACATTGTAACGTGACTGGAACCTGAGCAGCACAAGTAGTAAGTCATTACTGTTATTAAGACTAGAAGAGTGACTGGTGTTAAGAGTGATTTTACATAAATACAATATTAAATGTCAGTGCTGGAAAAAAGGTAGGCCACTATGTGTAGATTCATGAACAAGCTAGGATCTTTAGCTGCCACTTTATATCACAGTATCACAGAGATTTTTAGGATCTGTTTTTACAGCTACAGTAATCAGTAAAAGTTCCTCATTACTATGAAGACTGCTTTAGATTAATTAATCTGTATGACAAGGATCACTGAAAGTTTAAAGGAATCATCTGGGGAGTAAAGCTTTATTTTTGGGGGAATGAGAACTGCAGCACAGCTGTAGCAATCATTTTTTCAACACTTGCGTACAACAGCAAGTTTTATATTCTTATTTAAAACCTAGACAGAGTGTTAACAATTTAATTGCTGCTTTAAGTCCAGTCTAATAAAGAAATTAATATCTTCTCTCCCTCCACTCAAACACTTTGAGTAGAGATAGTAAGAGACTTTATTCTTGACCACTTAAGTGTTCTTTCAGCTTCCACTCATCTGTTTCAACTGGGTGAAAGATTTTTAAGTAGTTAGAATTTAATGAACCCTGAGACTTCCATCTTCACACCAAGTGGTGTAGAATTTGAGCAAATATGCTTAAACTTCCTAGGAAAGAAGGAAGTCAGATGGAGTGTCTGAACTTGTCTCCTACAACTGTAAGAACTGCTCTTGTTCCCAAAGATAGACAATGTTGAGCAGTCACCATTCCTGTCTGTTGTGCTGAGGCTCAATTATCAAAAAAAAAAAAATAAAAAATAAAAAATAAAAATAAAAAAGGTGCTTTGCAAACCTGGTGACTGAAGTATTTAATATCACTGGGGATATAGAATATGCACAGTTGTGCATCATTAGCAACTATTAATTATAATGCAGAACTTAGACAGTTAATCAAAGACTGTTTAAAATCAAATGTGAAATAATTCATGGACAAGAAACTGAATCCAAAGTACCAACTTGACTTTAGTTTTGCAAAATTTAACCACGATAGATGGGGATGGTGAATATTTCTTGGGTAGCATGTGTGCCCTCAAAAATGTATAAGTGAATGTATACATTCACCTCAAAGTGAATGTATAACTTTCTGAGAATGTTGTTGTTATTTGTATTATTATTTTGTTTATATTCAAGTGGTTTTTAAATACAAAGTAAAAGTAAGTAACTTGTGGAAACACCAAAATAGTTAGCACAGCTTCAGGCACCAGTCCTAAAAATCCATAAAAAATATTGGGACCATGAGTGCTATAATATTTGTTCCATAAAAAATATTTCACAAAAAATATTGTTTTATTGTGCTAACTGAATTCATATTGCTGAATAATCCTATATTAATTTTAAGCAAATGAAATATTCCTTCCTCTTGTATATGCTAATACTTTACCACTCCAATAATCAAACAATGAATACATCTACTACAATAGATATCACAATAGTGATGTTACTGTCAGCCCATTCTCAGACTGACATTTTAAAATTTAATGTAATTGAAGCATACTCTCATGTTACAGATAGTGCATTGATCTGATACTACCAATAATATTGTTCTACATTTTGCAGTAAAATCTGAAAGCAGAAGAGATCAGGTTCTTGGCTATTTCTCTAGCAAACTTGCAGCCCATGCACAGTGTTCAAGGGGATTGTTTAGGAGCTGCTAAGTGTTAATTTGAATATCTTAAAGCAAGAACTTGTCTGAAGAATAATTAGACGAATGAAGTATCAAAGATACTTGGCACTATCATGTGGAGAATGCAAATCTATTGTTGTGTTAAAGATAACATGATGCTGTTGGCATGTTTGTTAGGTGATTCGTGATTTCAGAGAATCACAGCACATTCCACTTTCAAAAAGTTAGTTTACTTCCATGGTTAATTCTAGAGACTATGTATTATGTGATTATAACATGCATGTAGGAAGAACGTTGGTGATGATGGGAATAAAAATATTTCTATAAAGAATCTTTCATGTACAAGAAATCTGCAAATGCAAATTCATGAGCCAGCACAGCATTTACTGTACAGGGTGTGTAAGTATGAGATGAAAGAGAAAATGTTTCTGATGTCAATAGGTTAAATGGGAAACTTGCATGCATTAGCATCTTTGCACTTAACACCTTTTTTTTTTTTTTTTTTTTTTTTTTTAATCAGTGGTTCCTCAGGTCAAATTTCTTAGTCTGAATCACCTTTAGATTAGCTAAAATATACATAAGTATTTAAAACTTTGGTTCTGCTAACGTCAGATAAACACACTGAGGACTTAGGCCAAAGTCACAACTCATAATATTGTCACAGCATTCATCATGGCAT
The DNA here is from genome assembly GCA_011075105.1 of Heteronetta atricapilla. Taxonomy (NCBI): domain Eukaryota; kingdom Metazoa; phylum Chordata; class Aves; order Anseriformes; family Anatidae; genus Heteronetta; species Heteronetta atricapilla. The sequence goes on from CM021733.1 coordinate 14,442,342, forward strand.
TGCTAGCCAGTTAATCTCTGGTCATCTAAAATGTTTTGAGCTAATATATCTCAGACATCTTTCCCCATTGTCTTTTAGATCAAATAATGCTGTTGCATTGCAAGACAATGCTTTAAATGCTTTAAAGCTGTGTTTTCTGCTGGTGAAATCTATGTAATTCTTTCGAAAGTGGTGAATCACATCTAAATAAAATGACAACTAGGTAGTTCTTTAATTTGATCTGGAAAAGTGGATTTCAATTTTAGCAGGAGAACTCCTTTTACAGCAACCACAATAAACCAAGTTTGCCACTGCATGTGAAAGATGGAAAAGTTGATGTTGTAGAATTCAGTTAAGTTGACCATCAGGATACTGGTCCACTGAATTACCTGCATTTTTACCAGATTCTAGAAGAATGCAAGATTTTTACGTTATTAAAAAATGCTGTTGCACTTAACTTCATAGAGAGTATTTTAAGACAAAATCTTGATTTTTTTTTTGCATTTCAAAAAATATGTAAAAATTTTTCAACATGTCAATTAAAAAAAATGCAAAACTTTAGTTGTAGCACAGTTATAACAGAATTATAAGTAAAGTTTCCCTAATTCCCCTAAAGTTTCCAAACTGTTTCCCTAATTCAAACACTAAAACAAATACAGGCAACCAGCTTTAGTAATACACTTACCAAATAGGAGAGCAACAGGTAGAGAATCCAAGCTAAACCATCCCAGTATTATGTTGTTTAAGAAAAACCTGCCAGCATCAGACATATGTCTGGTCTGCTCCTCCTCCTTACCCTTCAAGAAAGTAAATTATCGTATATACAAATTTCCTTATGAAACTATTTCTGCATTAAATAAATCACTTGCAATTCAGGAGATGTGACAAGTGATCTTGCACCATGTCTCATCAGACCAGAGTAACTGGAAGCAATGGCAAGTGGAAGTGACAACTGGCAGCTTATAGCAGTGCAGTAGTGTTACCTCCCAGTAACAAGGACAATAACACGTTTCATGCTTGTTAGTGCCTCCTTTAAACTTTTTACCTCTGGTCTGATACAGTGTAAAAGTGGTATTAAATGTTATCTGTGCCACAGTAATGTCTTATTCTGACATAATCTGAAGAAGCCTGAATTCAGAATTCAGGTTAATTTTGCCCTCAAGTTTTGTGCCTTCGTTATCATTATTCTAGTGTTATACTGGTACTTAATAGGCCTAACAATTCTATTCAAGCTGGAAAGCAAAGACTGATATTGCAGCACCCTGTGACACAGCACCTTGTAAACTTACCACATTGTGGTAATACGCATGGAGCATGTTCTTTGTTATGAACAATTTTTATTGCTTGTGCATTACTGCAAAGGAGAATTATTTGAAGAAAATTTGAAGGAACTTTTTATGTCAAGGCCCTCCTAGACAGAAAGATCAACAACGGAGTAAATAAATAGGGTACTGCAAGCTGTTTAATGGGCAGGTCAGAAATGGTAACCTCTCTCAAGCAATGGGAATATTTAGACAACAAGGAACTCAACAGTAGCAGCAAACAGGTTCTTTTTGAACCTGTATTACAAAAAGAGCCTGTGGTCCAGGTGGTGAGCTAAGAGAATAACCTTTTGACCGGGAAGTGCATTTACTATTTTTAAATTACATTCACGTCCATCAAACCTATACAAGAAAACTTGTGATTCAGAGGTGAGTCAATAAAAGAAGAATATGAAGCTCAAAACCATATGCATAGATTCAATGTGGAAGCCTGTCCTGCTTGTTCTTTGTCCTGATTATTGTTTACCAGGTTTTCTTGCATCAGTTATGGTTTTCTTAGTGATTGCTTACCAAATATTGCAATCTTCCCAATGTATTTTAGAAAAAAATATATATTTACCAACATTTGTTTTTTATGAGACTACTGAATGTGCAGCTGAAGAGGACTAAAAGATCCTGTTCAGTTACAAATCCTTTTCTTTTCCTTTTTTTTTTCTTCCCCCTCCTGAGTAGTGGTTGGTTTTGTGGTGTCTTTTTGTTGTTTGTTTGTTTGTTTTTTGGGCTCAGTAAGATCAGGGTTATTTAGCTTCCATTTGGCCTCCTCCTTTGAAGAAGTAATCCACATTTCAAACACATTACAAAGCCTGTCTCTGATGGGAGGCATGGAAGAGAAGAACAGAATTCCAGCACATTACTCTGACTTGACTGCACTGATTACAGGACAGGCATGAGCAAAACACTGCCATGCTCTTGGGAATAGGGCTTCTCCATATGGAGTAGCGCAGCCAGTGCTTTGCTCACGTAACAGTTGTCTTTGATAAGTGATCAGGAGCTACAGTGTCTCTGAACAGCAGCACAATAGGGAGAATGAAAAAGCAAACAAACATTTACATATAAGTGGTTAACAAACTTGTTTCTTGATTTCTGTGATTTTAGTGTAGCTAGAGTATGTACAGTAACTTAGAAATGTAGTCATCTTAGCAGTAGTTAACCTTTAACCAGACAAGGAACAATGACATTGAATCTACTTGTCAAAAAAATATAATTCATATCTAGCTTGAGCATGCACTGTGAAAAGTAAGCAACTGATGTTACTGTTAAACTAGTATTTTTTTTTTTTTTTACCATAATTTGTTAGGCATTCACTTAACGTAATGTTTTTTAAAGCATGGAGATACGGTTGGGCTGTGAGGAAGTCATTCGGATTTCTATTTTGTCATTTTAATTGGCTCAGATTACAGATTTTTTTTACTTTAATAGTGTCCAGGTTTCAGCTGGGATAGAGTTAATTTTCTTCTTAGTGGCTGGTATGTGTCATGTTTTGGATTTAGGAGAAAAATAATGCTGATAACACTGATGTTATAGTTGTTGCAGAGCAGTGCTTACACAGAGCCAAGGACTGTTCTGCTTCTTGTGCTGCCCTGCCAGTGAGGAGGCTGGGGGTGCCCAAGAAGCTGGGAGAGGACAGAACCAGGACAGCTGGCCCAAAGCAACCAGAGGGATATTCTATACCATATGACATCCTGTGGGACAACAAAATCTGGGAGGGCTGGCTGTCAGGAGGGACTGCTGTCTGGGCATTGGTTGGCAGGTGGTGAGCAACGACATAATGTATCACTTGTTTAATATTTTTAAAAATATCCTTATTATTATTATTATCATCATCATTTTCCCTTCTGTTTCTACCCTGTTAAACTCTCTTTATCTCAGCCCATGAGTTCTTACTTTTTTTTCCCCTTCTGATTCTCTCACCCATCCTCCCCCAAAGTGCAGGGGGAGTGAGCGAATTGCTGTGTGGTGCTTAGAAGCCTGCCAGGTTAAACCACAACAAATAGTTTAAATATGAAAGCAATAACCTATCATCAGGGTTTTTTTTTGCTAATATCTGAATTCTTTTAGAGTTCTGTTCAATTATTGTTTTACTGCTGCAAGTAAAATTGCTTAGTACAAGTACTAAGTTTATTTTTAAAGATAAAAAATATTAACAGGCTAAAGGCAGGAGAGAAACCCTCAAACCACCAAACTGAGGTTAGAACTGTTACAAAAAAAGAAATGGTCTTGGGACTTATTTATTTTATTGAGTAGACATGTTAGTTTAAGTAGAAAAGAGGTTGTCACTCTGTACCTCTGTTAATTTACTTTATTATTAATTTCATCAGTTACAGACTTTTTTTGAAAGCACACTAATGGACGAAAATCTTGCTGCAATTTCAGATTAAGACATGTAGTCTACAGATACTCATAAAAGTGTAGATCGGTCTACAGCCATTTGTGGAAGAAATGGTGCATGAACAACACAAATTCACAGAGGACCTGTGAAGAGAAAATGACTTTCTTGCTGGAAAATGAAAGCAAGGGAGAAGTTAGAAATGTGTTTGAGACATATGAAGTTGAACAAGGTTTTTTCTAATATAGATAACTTTTCCATTTATTATTAAGGTTCTAAGAATTTCCCAGAACTATTTCTTGTAAGAATGACAATCCCACTTCAACATTTCCTGTCCCCCCAAAAGTTTGACAAGTGCCAATCTGTTGTTGAGTAGATTTCACATCTTTTAAGTGAATTACGGTTTGTAAATTTTTGTTGAGTATGGCTCTAAAAAATGAATAGACATAATTTGTCTAAAACAACTGCAGCTGCAGATATAAATAATAGAAAATCTGTGTTATGGCACAATGTTTTACTTTTTTTTTTTTTTTTTTTCAAGAAAACCTGGAACACATTGGGGTCTTTGAGTCAACTGAGACACAGATGGAGGCAGTCAAATGTGGAGTATAGCCAGTATTCCTCAGAGTTATATTTTCAGTCTATTTTCTAGTCAATACGTTTCACAAAAGGAAAAAAAAAAAAAAAAAAAATGATGATAGCACTGATTGTAGTGCCCTTCCTGCAGAAAACAGAGATGATAGAATATTTCCATGGTGAATTAAAATGCACGCAGTGCTGAGCAATGCAAATGAATTAAGGCAAATCCAGTAACTTCATTTTAAAAACAACTGTGAGCTTTAATTGTCATAAATTCAGAAGTAATTAAAAACATGTTGACAAAAATTGGACCAACAGCTTGTCATTTTCAAATCTAAGTGAAATGCAAAGTGCTGAGAATAAATTACCAGGTCTGAATTCAGCTCTTAAGTTTAGAGCTTCTGCTACATGTAGGATATCTCAGAGTATTCCGGGATGGCGGGGGGGGAGAACAGTATGAAATATCAGAAAATATTTTGCTCCGTCTCACCTGGTGCATAAACTTACAGATATAAAGACTTTTTACAGCAACTGGATCCAGATGTGTGTCTCATTCATATCTTAACTCCATGCTGCATGCTGTGTGAGACTTAGTCATGATCTTCTGTCCTCCCTCACACTATGTAAGAAGAAAATAAATCTGGGGTTGTTGACTGTAATATGTAGTTCCTAGGCGGTACAGATAGGTCCCTAGTCTGGTTTATTAAGGGAACAGAACCACAAGATGTGCTGTGACATGTAACATCTCCCCTCTGTATGTTCCCATCTCCTCTGATAATAACTATATATAATATAATGTAAAAAGAAACATTCAAATACACAGACTTTAACTATTTTATTTCAGGATTGATCAATTACCATACCATACCTTCATATGTTAATATAACTAACATAGTTGAATGTAAGAATAATGGTCTTACAAGGAACTTCCAAGGTGGATACATCTTCTAAGTCATATCTTCAAACTATTGACATGTAAAAGTTGGTGTACATGAGCTTGTGTTACATCTATCCCATGGCTGAAATGTCATAACACTTAGTCACTCACATCTTTCTGCTCAGGGAGAAGATAAATCCAGAAGCAAATTAAGGATTGATGACTACATACTTAAAAACATGACACAGATGCTACAAGGTGATTAATTGCAAGTTTCAAAAATATGTTTAGGGATTTTACTTAGTTGAGGTGGTTGTTCTTGCATGTCATGGTCCCTGTAGTGCTGGATGCCAATGCCATCCAAATCTTAAAATTCCTGAAACTAGGACAAAAAATATTAAAGATTTTATAAAATATAATCTAAAATGAATGTGCTTTACAATGAGTTTTCACAGAACTTTATTAAAGGGTTTAAGAAAATATTCTAGGTATCTTTTAAAATAAAACCCCAAAATAATTAGCAGAGTGCTCTAGGGCCTATCTTAATATAAGGTGTAAAGTTGTAAGGCCTGTATGTGAAGTGCATTGAATAACAGGATACAGCATAGGAGTTTGTGATTATTTTGCTTTTTTAAAGGGCTCAGTAACAGCATGCCGGTGTGGGATTTTGTTCTCTGAGCCAATTACTTGTTTATAATTGAAATTTCCTGAATAACTTTGCAAGCTTTGGCATCCTGTGGTGAGACTTTTGGAGAAGAATGAGCAAAATATATCCAGTTATGAGAAAGACAGAGAAACAGAAGTATGTGTAGTTGTATGTGTAATAGAGGGCTGAGGAAGGTTGTTTATTCCTTCTTTGTTGGTTAAAGGCTTAGTAACATTTCACTTAACATTTCACATAACATTTTCACAACTTAAGGGTGTCTGAACGAATTCCTTTCTGTCTTGCTTTCTGCAGGTTGAATTGCTCAACTGCTGATCTGAATAGAATAGAATAATACAGTATCAACTATGAGCAATGGTTAAAACCTGGTTCAATAAGATGTTAATTATGCTTTATTTGACAATTCCCTGAGTAGGGTGGCAATCCCCTGGGAATGCTAATGAAAGTTTGGGGTCTGCCTCTAAGAAGAATGTGAGTAACACTGTGGCACCAAATTATTTGAAATAGATTGTATCTAAAATAGAAATGTACTAATACATCTTACATGATCAAATTATAGATATGTATTTATGTATTTGAGAAAATACAGTTCAGAAGGGATAAGAAGTCAGCTGAGTCTTCTGTGAATATATGATCCAAAATTTATTATTTGTTGTTGCCAAGATGATTATTTTTGAACAGTAGTTTTACTGAGTAAAGTTTACTTTGCATTCCTCTCTCTATTCTAGACACAGTTTACACTGAAAAGTATCATCCAAATAGTCTAACTTGAACTATTCTTTTTTCAAAATTTTGTGTTGATTTCTAATCAGCAAGTAATCATGGCTAATCATCTACTATCTATATAATCTAAATATTGGGAGATGTGCAGCAACTTTAAGGCAGTGCTGTATTTTCTCACACAATGCTGTACTGGTTATTTTATTAACTTGCTGCATTAAGCCCTTCAAGAGCAGGAAGTCACTTGAGTCATTTGATCTATAGTGTAATGGATATTTTTCCACCACAACAAAATATTTAACTGAGAAAATTTAGTGTAACAGGTTTCATATCAGAATACTGGAAAATATAGTATTGCATGTTTAGGTAATTTGATGTAACAGACCTTTACTTAGTGAGCCTTTCTATGGTGTACCTTACTGCAAAAATAATCAAGAAGTATAATATTAATACTTGTCTATAAAAATCATCACAACTTGCTAGTTCTGTATATTTAAATTATCAATAAGATGTTTTTTAGTACCTTTTACTGCCTGCACCTTGTACACATTGTAAAGGTCTATGGTAGCAAGTCATTAGTCACTTTTTTTTTCAGTTACCATGGCAACTTTGAACACTCTAGCTGTGGAGAAAGCTTCAAAAATTTTTGTATGTTTCTGAGGAAGAAAGACGTAGGTTTTTTTTTTTTTTTTTTTTTTTTTTTTTTTTTTTTAAGAAGTTACAGATAAACTTGTATTCTTAAAGGGGTATTTTACAATGATTTGGATTTTGTTATTTAAGTACCTAAAAATTGCTGAAATGGGAAGGGAGGAAGTGACTTAATTAAAATGCTTTCTTAGGAAACAATTCCCTGGTTATAATCTTGGACATAGGAATTACATTACATTTATGTCATAAATTAAACTGTAGAAGTTTGGTAAGTTGGAAAGATTATCCTTGTAGTGTGATCAGATTTTGAAGTTTTAAAATGTCCCCGGGCTTGTACTAATAAGTCTGTTCTCATATGAGGCATATGCTGCCTTTGTCCTGGATAGATTCTCAAGCAAGAGTTTTGAGTAGAAAAAGAAAGCTACTAGAATCCTTTGAATGGTGGTCTTGCTGTTGGGGAAATGTTAGAAGTAATGCAGGAAACAAATATTGTGGCCACATTGCTTAGAAATAATATAAAAATATACTTTAGTTTTCAAAGTTTTCAAAGTTTTCATAGTTTTCAAAGCCTTCTCAGCTTGAAAGCTTTTACCCCAATTTGTTTGTACCAACTTCAGTAAATATTGATAAAATAATTCCTTTATATATATTTTTTTTTCTCTTAGGAGCATAAAGATTTATAGCTGGTAATTATGAAACTGTCATTGTGATGGTTATCAAGACAATATGGTAGTAAGCAATTAATATGTATAATCAAAAATGAGCAGAGGACAGAATCTCTGGTTTAATTGGTAGCGTAAAACCTGAAAGCTTGCATTAATTCCTATTTGCCTGTATTATTCTAAACATTTTTTTAATTTATTTTTCACATGATAAAAGCCATATTGCTCCTAATTACAACACAGGTACTTTTCTGGTATTTTAATAGAAAATGCTCATACATATTAACCAAAGAGACATAAGACTATATAAGCTAACTCCAATTCTATCCTTTAAGAAAAGGTTTGTGTACTTGGCAAAGTTTGACAGGTTTTACTGTCAAATGAATTTGACAAATTCATACTGTTGAGGTTTGTTGTTTTTTCTCTTCTAAACTCTCTAAAATTTGAATTTTATTTTGGTAAACAATTGTGTTGCTTTGCAAAGGAAAATGAAAACAAATTTTATTAGGGTGGCTTTTTTTTTTTTTCCCTTGATAAGTGATAAGTGTGACTAGCAATTTGATATACTGCATAGCTGATCAGAAACAATTGCACTTAAGACCAAGCCTTAATTTTCAATTACTAATGTTTTTTTTAATGCTGATCCTTTACATAATCAAGACTTGGGAAATTTCTTCTCTTTAATAATGAGCCATATTTATTGCAAATGCAGTATTGCTTTTGGAGATGGCTGTTCTTATTCTGATTCCTAATACAGCATAGACAATACACAGTCATATATTGCAGTGGGAAAAATGGATTGTTTCTCAGCTGTCATCCTATGTGGTATATATCTTCATGGAGTATATATCTCTATGGAGTCCTGACAAGTAAAATGAATACAAGAAAAATAAATACCAGTCTTGCTTCAAAAGGCTAGACTTTGAGGTGATGACATTTGATCAAGTCACAATCTTTTGCTCCTACAAGCAACTGTCTTTTCAGTATTTTTTCTGAGGAGCTATATGTATATCTACTTGAAAATATAAGATTAAAATTTAATCTAAAATTAAGATTTGCTTTAAGAATATTTGTTTTAGTGCCCATCCCTTAGTTACTTTGCCTAAATATTTGTAGACAAAATACAGAGGCAACTAATGCCCACATCTCACTTCAAAGTAGATTGTATTAGCTTCCCCAATATAATAAACCAATTGGGACCAATGCTTGAATTAACATAATAATTAATGTTTCAGCAAATTGTTGTAGGTCACACAAAGAAAATGTTTAACCTTTCTGCATTCATCTGTGTACATTCAAGGCATGGGGAGGTCTACAGAGACTGAATTAAACTTAAGTGTATCATAAATGAACAGAGTGTTTTAAGAAAGCTGTGAAAAAGACTTAGCTTTGTTGGGAGCTGTTCACATTTAGTTTTGTTCTAAAAATAAGGTAACACCAGAACTGGGTCACTACTCAAGTTATAGCTCATTTAATGAGAGAAAGCTGTAGGGATGTAAGAGCCAAAATAAAGAATTATTCTGCATCTGCCCACTTAAGAATCTGGGATTTGGGGGGGGTGGGGGGGTGGGGGGTTCATATTCCATTGCCTGTGGTCAGCTATTACTGTAGGAAGAATAACACTCAGAGCACTGGACTGGAATGATTATGCATGAGATTCAGTATGTCTGGTCAAAATTACTCTGGTGTGCGCATGTGTGTGGGAGGTGGCAAATACAAAACTGCTAAAGGTTTATGGGGGAGTGAAACTGTACTTTTCTAAACATAATGCCAGGCTTAAAAATTGATTGACATTAAGTGGAAGATTTCATGGCCTTTTGAGGGCTGAGTTAAGCCAATGAAAATTCAAAATTACTTTGTACTTCACACTTGCAGAGGGAAAAAAAAAAATCTAGATGTTGATTACCATACCATCAGTCAAGATCCACGTATCTTGAAACCACTTTGGAAATCCAGAGTAAATCCTGAATTTCAGTGGAATATTTAGAAGTAGTTTTTTGTTTGTTTGTTTGTTTGTTTCTCCTTTCTCTCCTTTCATTTTCTTCTTTTTACTGTTACAGGGTAAGTAGATTTAGTCATTTAATGGCTAATTTATTGTTACAGGAATTCACTTGACAAAAAAAAAAAAAAAAAAAAAAAAAAGAAAAAAACAGCACACACAGAAAGAGTGAAGAAAATGTTAAAATGTTATATTCTGCAGAAGTCCTCTGTTACTTGCATTATAGTATTGTTGTGGTTTAACAGTGAGGCAGACAAGTATCACACAACCACTCTCTCACTCCTCATCAGCAGGATGGAAATTGGGAAAGAAAAACAAAAGAGGAGGGAAAAACAAAACAAAAGAGCAACAAAAAAAACTTATGGGTTTGAAATAAGAGCAGTTTGATGAAAGGAAAAAGCAAAGGCTGCACAGAAGCAAAAGGAGAATAAAGATTATTCTCTACCTCCCATCAACAATGTTCAGCAACTTCTTGGGAAGCAGAGCCACAATGTACATAGTGGTTGCTTAGGAAGATTAATGCTTTCCTTCCGAGAGTCCTGCCTCTTTCTTCCCCCACCCTCACATAGCTCTTATTGCTGAGTATGAGGTCAGATAATATGGAATATCCCTTTGGTCAGTTTAGGTCAGCTGTCCTGGCTGTGTCCCCTCCCATCTCTTGCTCACTCCCCGCCTTTTGGTGGAAAGGCTGTTGGAAAAACAGCCTTGTTGCTGTGGTAGCACTGCTCAGCAACAGGCAAAGCATTGGTGTGATATTAGTGATGTTTTTCGCTCAGTAAGTTTGCAGATGACACCAAGTTAGGTGTGAGTGTTGTTCTGTTCAAGGGTAAAATCTATGCAGCAGAATCTGGATTGCCTGGACTGATAGGCTGAGGCCAACTATATGAAGTTCAAAGCTAAGTGCCAGGTCCTGCGCTTGGGGCACAACAACCCCATGCAGTGCTAAAGGCCAGGGGAAGAGTGGCTGGAAAGCTGCCTGGTGGAAAGAGCCCTGGGGGTGTTAGTCAATAGTCAGCTGAACGTGAGCCAGTAGTGTGCCCAGGTGGCTAAGAAGGACAACGGCCTCATGGCTTGTATCAGAAATACAGCAGCCAGCAGGAGCAGGGAGGTGATCATCCCTGTATTCTGCTCTGATGAGGCCTCACCTTGATTACTGTGTTCAGTTTTGGGCCCCTCACTACAAGAAGGACATTGAGGTGCTCGAGCATGTCCAGAAAAGGGCTACGAAGCTGGTGAGGGCTCTAGAAAACAGGTCCTGTGAGGAGTGGCTGAGGGAACCTGGGGTTGCTTAGCACAGAGGACAGGGAAGCTTTTAATATAATGTATAATTTGCACTGTATAATTATTTTAAAGGAGGATATAGTGATGTAGGGGCTCTTCTCCTACACACCAAGTGATAAAACAAGGGGGAATGGGCTAAAGTTGCTCCAGGGGAGGTTTAGGCTGGATATTAGGAGAAATTTCTTTGTGTGGCATAGGAATAGGCTGTCCAGGGAAGTGGTTGAGTCACCATCTCCAAGAAATTTGTAAATTTAGGACTTAGTAGCATGGTATTGTGGTGGACTTTAGTACTAGGTTAACAGTTGAACTAGATGATCTTAGAGGTCTTTTCCAATGTAAATGATTTTATGAAAACTGTTCTAGCTACAGTTGCAAAGCACAACACTATATGGGCTGCTGTGGAGAAAGTTAACAGACCAGCCAGACCCAGTACAAATATTCTGAGCAGCCAGTGCAAACTCTTGTTCAGCTGTGGTTGTGGTTCTACAAAGTCTCAAAAAAGTGAATAAGTGGAAAGAAAATAAAAATTGTGCCAGGATGGTGGTGGTGGTGAGAGGTAGACAGAACACATGACAGTCAGTTTGCCTAAATCAATGAGAGAGTGCAGAAAAAGTGTTCTCAGCTCAGCCTGTTTCTTTTATGGCAGCATTGAAAACTTGCCTACTAACTCCGTGTTGGGACGTGGTGACATAGCAAGACAAAACAGGAGTTACACAAGCTACACTTGGATGCATCCAACAATCATAATTTTGTGGCTAACAGACTGGTGCACATCACTTGCTTTCACTTATGAAATGGAAATACTTGAAAGTACATATTGTTTCTGTAGCTACAGGCTAATGTACAATCTTTAAGTAATCAAATCAAGTTATCCTGGAGCTGAATTTTGTTTTATCTTTGAAATTGTGCTTAAAGTTTTGGTTTAGGAATACAATAGAAATGGAGACAAGAAGAGAATTAGGAAAGCGTGGAGAGGTAGTCTGCAGATTTATTATTTAAAGATACTTGAAAAAAAATAGATGAACATGCTTCTTATTTTAAACAGCTTACAACTGTGACACTGTTTTATTTGAATACAGGAGTGTAATATTACCTCAGCAATAGTAGAGGGGTGGGATTATAATATATTTTGAACAACACATCTTATTAATACCAAAACTGAATGCCATAGGGATTACAATCAAAACTCTTAGCAAATCTGTAGGGTGTTGGATTCTTGAGGAGAAATACAGAAAACAAATATAGATTGCCTGGTTGATTGACAAATGTGATAATTCCCTTTCTTCCCTGGAAGTTCAAAAAGGTTTAAATAATTTTATGAATGTAATGACCAACCTGATGTTTCAGTGATGACTGCCAGTGTTTTCTGTGAAGAACACTTCAAATTTAATTTGAAGTTATCCAGAATAGTGATCAAATAGCTTTAAAAAAGTCTAATGACATGTATTCTGCAGGAGCAAATACCTTGTGTATGTACATTAAGTACTTTACACATTTTCTCTTTCTATAAAATAGGTTTTTAGAAAAGCAAAACCATATTCAGCAATACAAAAAAGAAAAACTAGCTTGTAGAATAAGGCTGAATTCCTAGCTTATAGAATTAACAGTATGAAAGTTTTCTGAATGTATAGTGATCCTGTCAGTCTGGCTACTGCACCATGGCATTTTCTTAACATAGTAAATGTAAGACCTAGCCAGACTCTGGGGCTGTGTGTCTAAACAGCTGAGCAGTAATTATAGGGGACCCTTGAGGCATGGCCAAGGGGAGTGAAGGTGGCTGGTAAGAACATTAGTATTTGAGTAATTTGAAGTACAATTGCAGTTATGCTATAGGGAAGAACAAAAATACAACTAATTTCTTCTGAGTGAAATGAAAGAGGTTTATTATGCCTAAAGTCCATGTAAAACCTGCAGCATTTTGCAGGCTTTGTGTTGTAGTAATCAATCCAGCTCTACTCTTTGCTCCCCAGTCCAATGGTGTCATTGTGTGGGACCAACAGTCAGGTCCAAGCTGTGCCGGAGAAACGTGCCTTTTGGCTTCTGCTGATAGTAACACAGCAGTCTTGGAGCTTTTCTCATCAGCTGGGCGACAGATATTTCTAGAGAACAGGTATCAGTTTCTGAAACCTTTGGTCGAAGGATAGAGACTATTTTTCCTGCTGGTTGCTTAACAGATTATTGAAAAAGGAGGAGTAGACAAATCTGGAAGTTATGTACTATACTGTCAGCTGAGTATCTCACCCTCTCTCTTTTATGATTATCCTTTGTTAAAATGTTTTTTGGTTGTGTTTTCATGTAAGTGTTCTTTGGATAAATATTTCAAGGTTGTTTTTTCTTTATAACCCCAGGCACGAGTCTGTTAACTAGTAAAACAAAACAAAAAAAGAAAAACAAACAAAAAAGAAACCTCCTGTACAGTAATAATAAATATTCAAATACATTCAACAGTTATTTTAGATATAAGTTCTTCAAGAATTGGAATTATTTGTTGATGTCTAATGTTCCTAAAATGAGCCAAGGTTTCTGACAGTGTCATCATCTTTTTATCTATATTCTTTTTTTCAACCCTTTCCCTCACCTGAGAGATGAGATCTGAGGTTTTGTTAGATGCATGCCATGATTCAAATGTGTCTAATTATCTACCATACTGTCTCTCACGGTATTAAGCGTATTTATTGCATAAATAATAGGATAAAGTATCTGTGGTGTAAATGTGCTGTTTTCAGTGGAACTTAATAGCAGATAATTTGGCCCAGGCATGACAGCAAATCTTTCCTCTAAAATGTCAATATTGTGCTGGAGTCCAATTATTTTTATACTCCGTTAATCCTCTTTCATTTTTGATAGTGTTACAGCAGGCTTCTATAGAAAGGCTATTGGTAACATCTCAGTGGGGATGCCTCTTTACTGAGCGTTTTCAAAGACTTAATGGCTTCTTAAAAAATAAAGATCAGTAGGTAATGCTGAAGTCATGAAAAAAGTTAGTCAGTCTTAAAAAAAAAAAAAAAATCAAAATCAAAAAAACCAATCTATAAATGCATAATATAGTCCTGGTTATTCTGCCACTTGCAGAAATTTTCTTGTATTTTCTCAGATTTGATAATGAGACTTTACTGTAGTCAGAAATTTTCCTATTTTTACAACACGTGCATAAAATAACCT
>CM021733.1:14456960-14474460 GCA_011075105.1 Heteronetta atricapilla
TATATATATGGCCAGAAATAAATTACACATTGCTAAATACAAATTTTAAAAAATATGGTTAGATCAAGAAACCTATTGATCATTTAAAGTCAGCATTATTTTAATAAATATTTAAAGTACATTTAAAATAAGTATCTAGAGTACGTCTTAAGACTCTCAAAGAGTGCATATTATCAGGTTCTGGTACATATTGTAAAGAGGAGGAAATGATAGAAAGTATTGTCTTGTATTTAATATAGAAAAAACTTATAGTTGTTACTTCAAACTTCTTAATGTATCCATCAAGTATCTTTAAATTGTCTCTATTGCCACTTTAGGGGGGTAAGTTTTAGGCAAACATACTAAAAAAGAGGTAGGGAAACGTGTTTAAGATCTTTACATGCTGAACTCTTTGTATATGGACCTCTATAAATAGGCTTGTTTCACAAAATGGGTTTTACAATGAAAATGGCAGAGCTCTGAAACTTAGATTTAAGGCACTTGTTTTGGTAACAAACTGATTTTAGAAAACAAGCATTAGGTTAGCTGCTGCTGCTTCTTTACAACCTAATGGAAATTACGCTGACAGCTGTCTATGTTCATTAGCAAAAAATTGCTTACATACTTTTGGATTTGTTAACAGGTAAACCCAGATTTTGAGATTCAGTCACATGTGAAATTACTGAATCTTTATGGTGATTATTTGCTCAAAAGCCTCATGTTATATTCTCCAGACATATGTCCTCCTTTACATCTCCAGAGTTTTTTACAACAAAACTCCCTTCTTCCAAAATATCATCGAAATTTTGATGCAGGTTCAAAAAGGAAAAGAATGATGAAAAACAATTGTATCCTATCAAACTATTACAGATATATTTGGTATTTTGTGTTTTGTTTATAGTCCTGAAAAAAAAAAATGTGGTAGTTAAGAACAAGCAATAACGCTAGTTTATCTACCAATTCACCAGCAAGAGGTAGTAGTAAAATAACTCTTGAAACAGTCCTAGCATGCCAGACAGAAAAAAAAAAAAAAAAAAAAAAAAAAAAAAAAAAAAAAAAAAAAAAATCTACAATACATCGCCTTGCTGAGGCGATCGGCTCCGGGGCAGACGCGCTCTGCAGCGGAGCGCGGGATCAGGACAGGCAGGGCTAATTTTTCTAGCATCGAGCCTACTTGAGGGAGCCGCCAGGACCCGGCAGCCCTCGTGATCAAGGCTGACAAGGCATAGGTGGAGCCAGCAGCGCCCCCTCCCCAGCCATTCAAAAGCTGCCCCTAGGGAGTGTGAGCGACCAGGAGCGACCAGGGTGTGGCACGGCAGTTGGTGCAGTCAGGGCGAGCAGGAAGGGTAGAGCGCTCTCCCCCGCCCATACGAACACCTCTTCAACGACAGCCATTAGATAGGCTGCAATGGTCTCCACCAGGCTTGGTGCGCTCACCAGAAAGATGGTACACACCCAGACTGACTACCCGTTAAAAAATGCAGCAGTTCATGTCACTGGGTGCGGGGAGTGTCTAAGCCTGTTGCTGCCATCAGCGGGAGGCAAAGAAACTACGTGCTTGAGGTGTGAGCAGGTGGATGACCTGGTCCGCATGGTGGTGGAGCTCAAGGAGGAGGTGGAGAGGTTGAGGGATATCAGGGAGTGTGAGCGGGAGATAGACTGGTGGAGCGACTCCCTGCAGGGCCTCAAGGAGAGGTACCGGGGTGAGACACCCCAAATGGGGGTGGACTCCCTGCCCTGTCGCCATCAGGCAGAGAGAGGGGACCTGGGAGTTGAGGAGGAATGGAGACAGGTTCCTGCTTGACATTGCAGGTGATGCCCTCCCCCACCAGCCCCACCTTCCCAGGTGCCCTTACGCAACAGGTTTGAGGCCCTGGAGATGGAGAGACTGGTGGGTGAGGAAAAGGTAGAAAGTGTACTCAGGAGGATGCCTAGGGCGAGGAAGTCAACTCCACTCCTCAGGACTGCCTCCACTAAGAAAGAAAGAAGGGTTATAGTTGTGGGAGACTCTCTTCTCAGGGGAACAGAGGGCCCTATTTGTCGGCCTGACCCTACCTGTAGGGAAGTCTGCTGCCTCCCTGGGACCAGGGTCAGGGACATTGCCAGGAAGCTTCCCAACCTGGTTCACCCCTCTGACTATTATCCTCTTTTGATAGTCCAGGCGGGCAGTGATGACATTGAAGAGAGAAGCCTCAAGGCTATCAAACGGGACTTTAGGGGGCTGGGGCGATTAGTGGAGGGAGCGGGAGTACAGGTGGTGTTTTTGTCTATCCCTACGGTGGCAGGGAGAGGTACTGACAGGATACGAAAAGCCCGCCTGATAAACACGTGGCTCAGGGGCTGGTGCCAGCTCAGAAATCTTGTTTTTTTTGGCCGTGGTGCGCTTTACTCGGCACCCGGCCCGATGGCTGCAGACAAGTCCCTATCTCTAAGGGGAAAACGGATCCTGGGCCAGGAGCTGGCAGGGCTCATTGAGAGGGCTTTAAACTAGGAAAGAAGGGGGATGGGGCTGAAGCAAGGATTGTTGGAGCTGTGCCAGGGGGAACAATGGCAAGGCTGGGGGATAAGACAATGGCCCAGCTGAAGTGCATCTACACTAATGTACGCAGCATGGGTATCAAACAGGAGGAGCTGGAAGCCATTGTGCAGCAGACTTTGTTGCCATCACAAAGAAGTGGTGGGACCACTCTCATGACTGGAGTGCTGCAATGACTGGCTATAAGCTCTTCAGAAGGGACAGGCAGCACAGAAGGGGTGGTGGTGTGGCTCTCTATATTAGAGAATAATCTATCAATGTTGTGGAACTCGAGGCTGGGAATGACAAGGTCGAGTCCCTTTGGGTTAGGATTGGCGGGAAGGCCAACAAGGCTAGCATCCTGGTCGGGGTCTGTTATAGACCGCTGAACCAGGACAAGGAGACGGATGAGGAGTTCTACAGGCAGCTGACAGAAGTTGCGAAATCTTCAGCACTTGTTCTTGTGGGGGACTTCAACTTCCCTGACATATCCTGGAAGCACAACACAGCCCAGAGAAAGCAGTCTAGGAGGTTTCTGGAGAGCGTGGAAGATAGCTTCCTGACACAGCCAGTTAGTGAGCCTACCAGGGGTGGCACCCCACTAGACCTTCTCTTCACAAACAGAGAAGGACTGGTGGGAGATGTGGTGGTCGGAAGCTGTCTTGGGCAGAGTGACCATGAAATGGTGGAGTTCTCTATTCTTGGCGAGGCCAGGAAGGGAACCAGCAAAACCGCTATATTGGACTGACTTTGGAGGGCTGACTTTGAGCTACTCAGGACACTGGTTGGTAAAGTCCCTTGGGAGGCGGTTCTGAAGGGCAGAGGAGTCCAAGAAGGCTGGGCGCTCTTCAAGAAGAAAATCTTAATGGTGCAGGAGCGGTCTATACCCATGTGCCCAAAGATGAGCATATGTGGAGGAAGACCGGCCTGGCTCAACAGAGAGTTGCAGCTTGAGCTTAGGAGAAAAAAGAGGGTTTATAATCTTTGGAAAAAAGGGCAGGCCACTGAGGAGGACTATAAGGATGTTACGAGGCTGTGTGGGGACAAAATTAGAAAGGCCAAAGCTCATCTGGAGCCCAATCTGGCTACTGCCGTTAAAGACAACAAAAAATCTTTTTACAAATACATCAATGCAAAATGGATGACTAAGGAAAATCTCCATCCTTTACTGGATGTGGGGGGAAACCTTGTTACAAAAGATGAGGAAAAGGCGGAGGTGCTTAATGCCTTCTTCGCCTCAGTCTTTAGCGGCAATACTGGTTGTTCTCTGGATACCCAGTACCCTGAGCTGGCGGAAGGGGATGGGGATCAGAATGTGGACCTCACTATCTACGAAGAAATGGTTGGCGACCTGCTACGGCACTTGGATGTGCGCAAGTCAATGGGGCTGGATGGGATCCACCCGAGGGTACTGAGAGAACTGGCAGAGGAGCTGGCCAAGCCGCTTACCATCATTTGTCAGCAGTCCTGGCTATCGGGGGAGGTCCCAGTTGACTGGCGGCTAGCAAAAGTGATGCCCATCTACAAGAAGGGCCGGAGGACTGACCTGGAGAACTATAGGCCTGTCAGTTTGACCTCAGTGCCAGGGAAGCTCATGGAGCAGATTATCTTGAGAGTCATCACGCAGCACTTGCAGGGCAAGCAGGCGATCAGGCCCAGTCAGCATGGGTTTATGAAGGGCAGGTCCTGCTTGACAAAATCTGATCTCCTTCTATGACAAAGTGATGCACTTGGTGGATGAGGGAAAGGCTGTGGATGTGGTCTACCTTGACTTCAGCAAGGCTACAAGAAGGACATCGAGGTGCTTGAACGAGTCCAGAGCAGGGCGACGAAGCTGGTGAGGGGTCTGGAGAACAAGTCCTACGAGGAGCGGCTGAGGGAACTGGGATTGTTCAGCCTGGAGAAAAGGAGGCTCAGGGGCGACCTTATTGCTCTCTACAGGTACCTTAAAGGAGGCTGTAGCGAGGTGGGGGTTGGTCTGTTCTCCCACGTGCCTGGTGACAGGACAAGGGGGAATGGGCTAAAGTTACGCCAGGGGAGTTTTAGGTTGGATCTTAGGAAGAACTTCTTTACCAAAAGGGTTGTTAGACATTGGAATGGACTGCCCAGGGAAGTGGTGGAGTCACCATCCCTGGAGGTCTTTAAAAGACGTTTAGATGTAGAGCTTAGCGATACGGTTTAGTGGAGGACTGTTAGTGTTAGGTCAGAGGTTGGACTCAATGATCTTGAGGTCTCTTCCAACCTAGAAATTCTGTGATTCTGTGATCAGTATACAATGAGATATGTCTGCCTTCTTTGGATTTCATCAGAGTTTAGTATGTATTTTTAAAATAAAAAATTGAATTATTTTGAATTCAGTTGGCCTTTTACCCAGATTTTTGACATGTGTTCCTATTTTTTTTTTTTTTCTGTCTGGGTGCTGCACCCACAATAGGAATGGATCTTTTTGTTGTTGTTGTTGCTATTAAGGACTATTCTGATCTTTAGATGTGATTGGGCATTCCCAGTGGCTGCTGGTTACTAAGGTCACTGAAGTGCATATCTGTTCCTCTCAGCAGGAATTACCATGCAGCAGTAAAGGGCCTCTGAATGCGAACAGATAAGATAGAGGAAAGAAAGGAGGGCAGAACTGAAACAAACAAAGGAATTGTTTGGGTAGGTATTTGTAGGTAATTGTAATTACCTATAGTAATGTAGAACCGACTGTTTCTAGGCAGAATATCAGTCTGTTTTATGGCAGTTTTATTGCAATATAATCCTAACCATAAAGGTTTTATACATGTTGGGAAGCCATATGAGTCATTTATGTGGATTTTGAAATAATCATTGAAATAATCATTTCAACGTGTACTCTTTGACCTTGAATGTCTCTTACAATATATATGCAGGTAGTTGCAGTTCCATGTAAATAACTGCATGATTGTTATTCTCTGTAAAATATAGAGACAGTTCAGCTGTCTTTATTGTCATGATCTGGAGATGCTATTGTTACGTAAATAGTTACTTATAATATTTAATTTGCTTCCATTCTAAAATACCCATTTCAGTGTACTTAAAAAATATAATAATAATAATAATCTTGATACATAGTTGATGATTCATTCCAGAGAAAAATGTCTGTTCTTATCCCAGATCAAGAATGGACTGTGCAGTACTTGTCACTTAAATGCCTGTGTTGTCCTTAATTTTGTCCACCAAGTGCATTCATAAAGGTAATATATATATATATATATATACACACACACACATATATATATATATACACACACACATATATATATATATATACTCAAAGTGTAGTGAACATTAATCAACTTTTGGATAAAGGTAATTTGAACTTTGTTAGGTAATTAAACATTAGAATATGATGCCAGTTGTTTAAAACGTATAAATTAAACCAAACCAAACCAAATCCCTAATCTTGCAATATTCTTTTGCTCACTAAGAGATTTTTTTTAACCTTTGTCTTTATTTGAAAGAACCTGTGACTTTGTTCAGAAGAAAACTCTGTTTCTTGCAATCTTAATTTAAACTTTTACTTTTCAGTTTTTAAAAACAAAGAAGGCAAAAACAAAATAGTCTGTTCTTTCATGAACTGGAAATAAATTTCAAAACTGTGCTAAATCTAAATCTATTTTTCAATTACTTTTGAGTGATAAGTAATTTAAATTTGGAAAGACGTTCCAGAGTTCAAAGACGTTGCTACAGACAGTGTAAATGTAAAATGTATACTGTATTTTAAATATTAAAAATTGAGAAGGAACGAATAGGAATATTTTGGGGGGTCATTTTTGATGATACATTGGACAAGATACATAAGAATTCAGTGAGCATTTACAGGTAAAATATTGTGGCTAATGTAATGAGCATAAAATCAAAGACAAACGAAAGAGCTTGAATGATAAATGAAAGAGACAAACATTGCATATTCCTGTCTGATATCAGTTCAAAACTGTTTTTTAAAAAAATTCTTCTTCATACACCTAATACCATTGCAGTGGTCTTCCCTCTGCATCTCTGGAGAACCTATTGTTACACAGTGCTTCTTGTAACAGGAGTTAGCTAGAAATCCTAACATTTTTTTTTTTTTTTCTCAAAATTACATGTTAGTTTGTTTGTTTTTGTTGCATCCAAACGCCAGAACTAATCCAGTAGAGCTGCGTGGCACTGTAAGAGGCATTCAGTTGATGTTTCAGAAGTTTATTAGCACTGGAGATGTTCTTTATCAGATCATTTAGCTAATTATACCACTACGTACTTGAGATGTAATTAATATAACGTTAGATTGGAACTATTCTCTGCCTTGTTTGGCTTGAAGTGTACATTAAATATAATACCAAGAGAGTCAAAGCAACTTTAAGGATTTCCTCTCCTAATCATGTTCTTACTGATGATAGTTAAGAATGAATGCAAATCTTACTGAAAGCCCTCAGCAAAGGGCTCAGGTGCCCAAGGAACAAGCCAGAAATTGAATTTTTAATTTATTCTTATTTATTTAATCTGGTACACAGCCTGCTTTCCAGTTTCACATGAATAAGTGCATCTGTCTTTCATGCAGTTCTTGCCTGTATGCTGCAGGCAGAAGAGAGACAGCACAGGATGGGGAAAAAGAACCCTGCCTTTCCTGTATCATCACATATTAAAACTGGCATTTGCAGGAGTTTTAGTTACAGAGAAAAAAATAGAAGTTACTTTTACTATTGCACTGTCAGTTTTTCTACCAACTCAGTCATGATTTATTTAAGCAATCTTGTGTCAAAGGCTCCAATATGCTCCTGTGTGATCATATGATTCCTCAACGTCAAAATGAGTGCTGGTTATCCTAAAGAACATAGCATATTCTTGTCTAGCATTGATGCTGTGGACTAGAATAGCAGAAACCACAAGGACTGTCTTGGGATCCTTTGAAAGCTGAATATGCATTTTGCGGTTTAGTTGCAGTCACTGGGAATGGAGTCCTGAGGCCTGGAAAACTCCTTTGACGAGTTCAGCATGCTTTTTACCCTGGCATAGTAACTGATGCCTGTATTTATTTGCCTGTATAACAGTAGCCTGGTTTCTGAACATCTGACCGAAACCTTCACTGAGGTTAGAAACTACAGTCATGTAGAATAAAAGCTATTTCATTTTCTATGGATATAGATGTATTATATATATTTGATATTTTGCTCTTTATTCTTATTTCAACATGAATGTCTTTAAACTTAATGTGTCTATCTCTTTTTTTCAGTAATTATATGAAAAGCATTACTCTTTTGATGTAAACTGATGCAGGATTTTCTAATGTACTTATTCATGAGATGACTGTTGGCGTGGAAAAGATTCATTTATTTTCAGCTTTTATCAGTCTAATACTTATCGTACACTAAGAAAGCATAATTCCTAAGAATTCCTCCTCGTTCTACTCTCCCTACCCAACTGCAAATTTATTTTTGAAGTGCATAATGTATGTGATTAAATTAAAGAAATTGAAAATGAGTGAAGAAATTACATGATATAGCCTTTTTAATAGAAGAATTAAAATGGCTGTTTAGCAAAAATTGAGTAATTTATCACTTACTTAGTACTTAGTGATAAATTACCTAGTGTTCCCTGTAACTCATTTATCATGAGTGGCAAGTATCATTGTTTTATTCTAATCTGAGAGGGTGGGTAGTGGTCAGAGGCTTACATTTCAGTGTTTATACCTCTTGTAATTAGCAACTAATTTAATCATGATTGTTTATAAAATAAAACAGGACCTAGAAAACCTTTCACACAGTTTCTGTCTTCTGCTGGAACATGGTATTATACCATTTATATCATTTATGTGATGAACTCCTTGCTTCCAGGTGGAATTTTAATTTACACTTCAGTTTACTAAAGTATATAATAGCTTTATTTGTATGTTGGATACAGGTAGTACATCTCTGTTGCCCACAATTTCAGTTGTAGTATCCTTTTACAAAATAAAGCATGCAGTCAGAGTGCAGTTTATAAAGAGATTATGGTAGTCCGAAGTAGTTGGTTAACATGAGTGCCTAATCAAAGTCTGACTTCCCTTGTCTTTTTTTTCTGAGCTGCTGGAGAGTGGCTTGAGATGGTTTAGACTCCTTTGATCTTTGGAGAGAATAGACACGTACTGTTTTTTTTTTTTTTCTGTCAAAATATAATTTAAAATAATAATAAATCATAAATGATTCTACATTCTTTCAGAATAAGTTGCTCATATTTCTCAACCATTCTGTTCTTTCTTGTGTTACGCCAGTCGTGATTCTCTCCTAATGGACGTGTACTACTTCCCCCTCCCTTAGTACTTTATTAGAGAATAATGCAATCACTAAAATAAAAACATGTTTTAGAATTCTTTCTGGAGCTGGTAACTACTTTTGTTGTTGTTGTTGTTGGGGGTGGTGGTCGTGGGGATACTGTGTCTTCATCTTTCTGTAACAATAGCAGTTTTCAAATTAGAAAGAAAATTCCTATTCAAAGTGTAAGTGTGGCTATTGGCTTTTAACAGTCTATGGGTGTGACTTTTCTTTATTTGGTGATTTATATATAATTAAAGCTTATCTGGTTTCATATTCAAAGTTTGCTTAAATGTTACAACAGTAGGTTGCACAATGTGTTTGAGGGTATGTTGGCAGATAAGATAGTCAACAGTGATTTCAGTTCCTGCTAGAGAATCTATTGCAGCATTCTGTATTCCTTACAGTTTTATGCCATATTAATAGGGAAGAGAGCCAGGAAGAGCAAAATTTGTGAAGAAACAGGAGCTAGTTCCTAGATTCATGAAATCATGAATCTCATTTCTTCCCCAAATTGTTCCCTAGGACTTCTCTTACAGGATTTCTTTAGAGTTTCTTTAGAGGCCAACAGTTGTTGGAAATGAACAAAACAATGTAAGGATGGGGAAGGAAGAGTGTGAGATTCTCCTGAAGAAAAATAATAATAATAATAATAGTAAAATATATTTATCTGTGCTTAAATAACATGGGAACAGAAAATTGATCATCTATAGCAACGTCAGTACTTTTTCAAATGAATTCAACCCATATCAGTGAAGTAGACACCTGTACTCCATTTGAACTAATAATTTCTTTGGCATTATCATAATTTCATCATTTGCTGTTATATAATTTGGTTTTGTACTTAAATATTAAATTTGTTGAGCAGACTGTACTTATTTCTTTTCTTTGAATGCCTGTGATTCATTTATTTAAGTAGTGCAGAAAACCTATTTTATGCAAGTGGGAAACAGATTGAGGTCAAATTTAGGTATAAGATTTGGAGAATAAGTGCATTATATTTGAATTTTATGTCTGGTGATTGATAAATTAAGGAAGGGATTTAGGCTGGCCTTCTAAAATGGCAGTATGGTGAGAAACCTTGCGCATGATGCATCTTGAGATAGTTCTGGATTCAGTCATGCATCCATACACAGACCCTCTGTGTAATGGCAAGCCATTATGTTGCAGTTATTGTGAAGTTTCCAGCTTTTGATGTTTACTGCAGAAGTAGCAGTTCAGAATGTCTTGCTTTGTAGTATTAGTCATCCTTGTTAATTATTTTGTCTACATGCTGTTTTGGTATAGTTATCCCTATTTACACTACTCTGTGGAAGACTATAAATAAGAAGGTGGCAAAATAGATCAATTTTTGAATTTTAAATCACCATGAAATGGAGCACAAAACAGTACATCTGGGAACATACTAGACTTTGGTTTGGAATAATTCATTTATTCAGTCCATATTTAATATTTCGGAGATTTTGTAGAAGGAATATGGCTTTTAGGAATAGACTATCAACAGTTTCAGCTTATTTCCTCTGAAAGTAATTCTTTTGGTAGGTAGACAAAAGAATAGACAGCACTTCACTAGTTATTGTTTGTACAGTATCAAATAATGTTTTGTCACATGATATGGATCCTTGCAATTGGTTTAATAATCTTATCTTAAGATTTCTGGTTTCTTTTTCCTTAAATAAATGTTGTAGCCATAGCTTTTGATTTATCCTGTCTAGATGATTTTATTTCTCTGGTCTGTGGTCCCATTACTTTTGATACATAATAAGGTAAAAGCATCCAGTATTTGATTTGAATCAGGCAAGGGTACAGGATCAAATTATTATCAAATCAGCCAGACTTATTCTGTGATTTAATACTGCCAGGAAGTTAGATACATATGCAGTAAAGCTAAACATAGTGCTTATGTAGGATTGCAGAATCTGCTATGAGAAATCTGCTAAAGCCTGTGGAAGTATTTCTTCTGGACATTCGATCAAACCCTAAGAACCTAAATGAACCTCAAGAGTGGGAAGTAAGGTGAATTCTAAGGAAATAAAAAATATGCCCTTCCTGTGCTTGCATGTGCTATAACGAGACATGCTTCTTGTCTGAAGTCTTTCTATGTTACAAATAGATCCCATGTATTTATATATTTATAATCAGCTATTTGGGATTGTAACTACAGTAATATACAATAATTTACAGTACTCAGAATTCATAATGAAAACATGTTATACTCAGTTATTGGGTTCATATTATCTAGTGCTTTTCTATGTAGGTAATTACATTTTAATCATTAAATGAAGTGCAACACTTCATGCTGGCTAGAATGACTGCCATGCATTTTTAATGGTTTCTCTAAGTGTCATTAAGTAATAATTTGAAAATAAATAAATAAACACCCATCAATAGACACAATTCATTATTAATAAAGTCTGTTCTTAATTCGCTTTTAAAAACAACAAAAGGGTGCTATGAAATGCTTTAGTGATAGATTATAACTGCTTCTTATATAAAACATACAAATATATTTTAATAATTTTGTTGAATCTGTTCATTCTAAATGCATTTCTTAATAAAAGACTACATCTGCATGATAGAATTAGAGAGTTGATACAGGTATCATAGACTCATTTAGATTGAAAAAGACCCTTAGATCATCAAGTCCAACTATCACCTAACACTACCAAGTCCACCACTAAGCCATGTCCCTAAGCACCACATCCATGTATCTCTCAAAGGGATGGCAACTCTGCCACTTTCTTGAGCAGCCTCTTCCAATGCATAACCATTTTTTTTCCATGAAGAAATTATTTCTGATACATGTTTTCTAAAATGTCAAAGCAAGATACAGTAAAATTCTGTAAACCAATTTCCTTTTTTTTTTTTTTTCTCTTTTGTTTTTTCATATTTGTTAATTTACTCTGAAACTGTACAGAGTCAGATCTGGTTCTTTTACCTTCTATTTTCCCATTTCATAGCCAGGTATGGCAAACAGCATTGCACTTGCTGTGTTTCTCATCACTTTCCAAATGCCAATGCCCTTTTGAGGGCAGAGATGACTGAGCTTGAATCCAAGTGATCATGAGAGGGGTTTTAGTTTCTCGTGAGGAATTCATTTTTCTGAAATCTGGAGAAATGCAGAGATGGATTATGACTGCCTCCCCTCGCACAATCTCTGTATTTTATACAGTTAGGCCAAACAAGAATGTCAGTTATTTGAATTCACACCATTGATGTCTCTTCAAACTATATGGAAACAGTTGTGTTAAGATACTTCAGTTGAAAAATTATTATATGCTTTTTTTTTTTTTTTTTTTTCTCCCTTCAGTCAGTTTGAAACCAGCAGTTTTCAGATTCATTCTTCTATAGCAATGTGTTTTTATGGGTATGCCTGTGAAAGAGTTCTTCAATAGTTCTTAGCTGGCAGCACCTACTAGAAAATGTGATGAGTATCTAGTTGAGTAACCAGACAGAGACTAATGAGTATCTCATTAGGTACTGTTCAAACACTGAGACCATTTGTCTGTCACATTGTTAATAGCAATGAAACTCCCTTGAATAAAAAACAAATTTCTTCTCTTGTTAAGTATTGATGCCAGAAGTGAATATTCTTGTTTACCAAAATGTTTTTGAATCATTTCAGTGTTTTTAGCCTTAGCTTCCTAAAAGCCATTTACATCAACAAGCTATACTGATTGAGTTTTACTGGAAACATAGTAACTAGTGTAAAAAGAAAGGGAATTGCTTCTGTACCTACAGCTGGAACATGCTTGGAGTATAGGTGAAGTTTGATTTCTCTTTAGAAATAAAATATTGAAATGGCCACTGATGTTTGCCATGTCAGCAAGTAATTTGTTGAGGTTGCTAGTATTACTAACAAAAGAGTGAAGTTTTTTGCTGTGAGGAGAAACAAAAATGTGGAAACAATGTTTTTTTAATGCTGAGGGCTGCCGGAACAATAACAGAGCCGCAGGATGGTTGAAGTTGGAAGGTCATCTGGCCCAACCCTCTTGCTCAAGAAGGAACACCTAGAGCAGGTTGCCTAGAACCATGTCCATGCAGCTTTTGGATATCTCCAAGGAGGGTGACTGTACACCCTCTCTGGGCAATCTGTGGCAGTGCTCTGTCACACTCACAATAAAGAACGTTTTCCTGATTTTTAAATGGAATCTCTTGTGTTCCTGTTTGTGCTCATTACAATTTTTCCTGGCATTGGGTATCACTGAAAGAGTCTGGCTCTGTCTTCTTTGCGTTCTCATTCAGGTATTTACATTTATTTATGAGATCCCCCTCCATCCCCAAGGATGATCATGGGGAGGCTGACTCACTTATAGCTTCCTGGATTTTCCTTCTTGCTCTTCTTGAAGTTAGAAGTGATGTTTGCTCTCATCTAATCTCTCCCAGTCACCACATTTGATCAAAAATTATCAAGATGGCCTTACAGTGATATCTACCTGTTCCCTTAGCACTCATTGGTGCATTAAGTTGTTTCTTTAAAAATATAAAATGACACACAAATCTTGACAGGTACACCATTTGTTTGCCAAGTAATTTAACTCAAGTTATCAGGTGGTATTTCACTACAACTGTTGTTAGCCATTCAGACAGAATATTTCATAGAAGGCAGGATTGTTAAATTTGAATTGATTTGTAAGTTTTTAACATGATTTTAATGGGAAAGATTGATGATAACATGTTTTCAAAGATAGATGGTGGGGAATATTTATACACTTTAGTACTGAATTTCTGATTCTCTGTTGCTACTGAGAACACTTCGATAAGCATTTGATAAATGGTGAATTCCATAATATTGAAGAATATAGACTAGAAAATGAAACAAATCTACCAGCATACTGGATTAAGCATGAAAACCTGAGATTTAGGGTTGTGTTTTGTTTGTTTGTTTGTTTTCTGTAATTAGGTTTATGGAATGCAATAGTTTTGTCCATGTTTATCTAGCATATTGTATACCTTCATGCTTACCCAAATGACTGTTAAATATAAAAGCTACCAAATAAGGAAATACGTTATATAGTCAAGAACCTTCAGCAAAATTACAGGTTTTGCTTGCTTTTTTCTTTGTTAATTGGTGTTTTTATTAGAGCTGCTAAAATGCTACCTTCTGTAGATGCTATCTTAAAACACTTCAGTTGCTTTTGAAGAATTATAATGTTAAAAGTGATTGGTGCGAAGAACTATGGACTCTGCAGAGTAATCCATGTTCCCAGGCAGATATTTTTTAAGACAAGACTACAACAACAATATCAAAAACCATGATGTTATCTAACATTGTGATGTGACCATGGTATTAACTGAATTCAACTTAGAGCAAATGCTGTTGGTAAACCTACAGAGCAGCGTTGTACACATTTTCCTAATTAGATCTGAAGTAGTAGAGCTGTGCAAGTATTATACAGCATCCGTTAGAGCTAGTTAAATTTGTTTTTTAGAGATGTATTGTGTATGTCCAAGTGAGAATATTTTTTATGACTGTATTTGAGCGCATGACATTTCTGATATGAAATGCATACAAAATGCCAGAAGAGGATGGAGTGATTGGTTAGCCAGTTCACTCTGAAGGTGAAGTTGTCTTGTATTCCATAGAGGGGAGGGTTAATCTCCTGACTGCAATGCATGAACACACTGTTGTCGGATGAGAAACTTTCCCAGTTATCTGAAGTATGGATTTGATCTAGCTGATAAATGACTGTGCTCTGATGCACTATTATCATGCCCTAATGGAGGCCTGTTATGGATTTACAATGCAATGTCGGAGTGGTCAGGGGCCATGTGGTAATACTACAATGAATTCTAAAAACTGAATAAGCAAAATGCAATGCTACAATGTAAAAATAGCAAATAATTGGCATGTTTGTTTTGGTAGGTAAACAAAGAGGAAAAAAAAATAAAGTTTGGAATAAGTATGGAATTAAAGGCTTTTTCCACATTTTTCATTTTTTTTCAACCAAGATATTTTTCTGACATAATATATTATGATAAATTTTGACTTTAATTTCTTATTTTTTTTTCCCTGTTTAGGCCAGTTTTTAAACAAATTAATGCTACTTTGATGCAATTCCAAATAGATTTTTTAAAAAATAAATGTTTCAGCGTAACCTAAAAAAAAAAAAAGAAATGCTAAAAACTGCCAACACTTCAGATTCGAACTTTACATGCCACTTTCTTGCCAAAATTAGTGGTTAAATTAAACCTCCATTTATGAATTCTTTACAGAAATTCACCAAATGGGATATTTAATCATCCTAATTTTGTAAATCATTATTATCTAATACTGATTATCTATCTAATAGACATTCTAGTTTCTGCCATGTGAATTGGGGGAACCTTCATACACAAATTGATTTTGATCAGCTCATGTGTCAAAGTGATGACATGTAATGTGAAGAAAAGTACTACAGTATTTCCATAACATTTGTTTAAGTAGCTTATATGAACATCATAAAATATATCACTTAATGACTGTTTTTGGTGACATTAAAAGTAGTACAGACTTTATTATAGAAGCTGTAAGAAATGCAGAAGAGATCAAATAGTGAATTAAGTAGTGTACATACCATCATTACATTGATTGAAGATGCTGCAGAAGAATCCATAGGTTGCCATTACTAATCTTACTGAAAGTCAGTCAGATGGGACCCATATTAAACAGATGTTTTCCAATCTGTGAAGCTGATTTGATCTTTCCAATGACAACTCGAGCTTTTTTTTTTTTTTTTTTTTTCCCTCTCTTTTATTTTTTCCAGTGAATAGGTAAAGGGCTACTGCTCTGGCCTTGTATTCACTCCCTTAAGGAAAGTGCAAGACTAAACTTCTTGATGTAATTGAATATTTACAAAATGACATAATAGACAGAAATGTTAACCTCTGTATTGGATGTCTGTAGCAAGGTATTGGTAGCTGGAGAGCTGCAGGTAGTGACCTCTGAGAAGAAGTTCGGACTGTCCATGGTAGACATAGCTGGTTTCAATGGCCCCCCACCAGGCACAGTTGAGCCCATCAGCCAAATTGTCGGTGCCTCTAAAAGCATTAAAGAGAGGGCAAAATAATGCCTGTCAGAAGGAAGAGAATGGAAAATGGAAAATGGAAAATGATAGAGGAGATGCTCCAATTACTGGAGCAGAGATTTAAGCCTATGGAAGAGACCATGTTGGAGCAGGTATTTATTTCTCTGCAGCTTGTGGAGGGCCCCATGCCAGAGCAGGTGTATATTTCCTCCAGCAGCTGTTGCCTGTGAAATATCTGATGCTTTCGTATTTCTCCTGAAGGACTGCAGCCCATGACACATAGTGGAAGAGGGAAAAGACTGAGGAGGAGGGAGCAGCACACCGGAGCTGGTGTGGACAGACTACAACCTCCATTCCCCATCCCCTTGCACTGCTCAGTGTAGGACAGGGAGAGGCTGAGGAGGCAAGAATGAAGCAGTGAAGGGAATTAACTTGATCGAGGGGAAAAACAAACAAACAAACAAAAACATGGGGAGAAGGCTTTGTTTTAATTTTTGTTTTTGTTTCTCACCGTCCAAAACTATTTTAATAGCAATAAATGAAATTGATTTTCTCCAAACTGAGTATGTTTGGCTTGTGATAGTAATTGCTAAGTGATATCCCTGTCTTTATTTAATCCACAAGCTTTTCTATCTTACTTACCCCCGCTGTCCCCTTGATGAGGGGAGTGAGAGAACAGCTGGGTGGGTGGGTGTCTGGCAGCTGGCCAAGGTCAACCCAACATCTAAAAGGCTTTTTTAAGTCTGCATAAATTGTGGCTCTGTGTACAATATGAGACTGTAATTTTGTTTTTGAATGAGCTTGCTCCTTCAGGCCCTACTTTGGGGAAGTTTTTAAAAAAATGTGCCTGGCATGCTCTTACAGTTCTATTCATTTTCACATCTGTGAAAATGATCTGGTTTTGCCGAAGTAGTTTATACTGCATAATATTTATACATAAATATACTGCATGTTGATTTATTTATATTCTTTAGCTTTTTGTGTTTGTCATTAAATACATGGTAGATATAGTTTTGTCCCAAGTTGCTGCATTTAAGATTTATCATCTATTCAGTGTAGCTAGTCATGCTGTTTTAGTATGCATTTGAAGTAAGCATCCACACCAAATAGATTTGCTCTTGAGCATTTTACACTTTTATTAAATATTCATTAAATTGGAGGCATGGTAGTCATGCAGTCCACTGCTTAGTGTATTGAAACCCTAGAAAATGCATTGTTTGTAATTTTTAAAAAACAAAGTGAGCTGTGATTTTCCTTTTCTACTGGAACATGTTAGGGCCCAGGGCTCTTAGTGTAGTATTGGGTTCTGCACACAAGACTGACTGAGAATTTTTAAGATCCGGAGAATGGGTACAAAAATTTCTGTATGTCCTTAGAGTATATTTGCAGTATGTCTCTTGACCTGCTGTTTCTGATGGACTTGGGTGATAAATAGGTATTTTCTTGCATCTCTATTCTTGGCTATGCTAAAGGTAAAAATAAAGACTTTTGAACAGATTAAACAGAATATTTTTTGGCCTCAGTCATGTAAGTAAAATCTAGCTCACATTTCAATCAAGTTCAACAGGGGGTAAAATTTGTCCTAAGTGTAAGTAATTTATGCTTGATAAAAAGAAGTCTGGAAAAATGCCAAAGTTATTTTTAAAACCAGACTAATTTAACTACCTTTTCTCCATAATAAGGATTAGTCAGAACTCCTGTAAGAATGTAAT
>CM021733.1:14479460-14495477 GCA_011075105.1 Heteronetta atricapilla
AATGCATTTGAGCGATAGGGTAGTTTTCCCTTAAGAGAGAGAAGGGGGAGTTGCACAGTGCTGTGTACCCAAGCTCTGAAGAGAGAGGGAGAGTCCTCTGCTTTGAACAAAATAGACATGCACCTTTACTAACTTCCTCAATTTTAACCCCTGGTTATACCACAGATCATTGTGTGTGTGTGTGTGTATATACACACACACACACATATATGTATATATCATATCTTATATATGATTCAATAACAAATATATTTTAATGTATTTTGTTTATTTGAAGTACTGAGACTAAAATATCTAAATGTCTGAAACTTTTGTCTCCATGTTGCATGTCAGTACTTCCTGACCTGGCTATTATCAGTGGAGGCAACTAAACCCAACCATAAAGATTGATAGGAAACATATGAAAGACTGTTCTGACTTTGGAGCGTGGGTCATTATATGTGCTTAGAAGTCCTCTCTTTAGCTTCTAAGCATGTCATGAGGCTACTGTTAATGTTTTCATAGGATCTATCCTGTAAATAAGGAGGAAGATCAAAAAGCCTGATCATGACTTGAGTCAGTAATATTCAAGCATGAGAAAACAGAATTCCAGTCACAAAGCAACTTTTCATTTACTATTTCCTAAGTCCTGCAGTCTTTTCAAGATGAAGTAAAAGATGAATATAAGCATTTTACAAAAAAATTCACTTACTGCCTTGAGAGGAGACTTAAGTGAGCTTGCTTTACTTAAAATTATAATGAAATGGAAGATGATCTAGGTAACTTGTTCTCTGGACCAGGGTATGTTTATAATGTCTTGAGCATAGCTAAAAATTATATGTGGCTTACTAAGAAAAATATGCCACACAGCACCTTCATAATCAAACTCTAGCCTTCAAACTAAAACAGTACTTCTTGAACAGTTTATGATCTCACATGTGTATTCTTAGATTCCAACTCTCAGCACTGGAGATTTTAGTTGAATATCACTACATCTTTAATAACTTTAACTGACTCTGGCCTCCTGAGGCCAGATAAATAACAAAAGATATCTAATAAAAGTTGTTGTTTCTTCCTTATAACTGATCTAATTTGTGTTCAGAACCAGGTTACACACTCATTATGAAGTTGTTGACCAAACTTTTGTGGTTAGAGTAACATCTGAGTAAGGACAAGTTTCCCACTAGTGAAATATACCTTGTATTTTTTTTTCCCATATTTACTGAATGGGTAAAATTAGGTAATACTCCAAAATTTCCAGTAAAATCACAGCCTTCTTGAAAATTGACAGCTTAATTGCTTAGTTAGAGGGCTCTGGGTAATCCTCAGTACGCTTGTGATACTTTTAAAGCATGCTAGAGACTTATTCATCTAATAATAAAGATGAAAGGTTTTGATAAAGTAAACAAAACATTGGAGTGGATCCAACATGCATCACAGTTTGTAGATACAATTGCCACTGTTATCATTGTTTCCAGAATGTAGCATTCAGGATTTCACAGAACAATAGAATCGTTAAGGTTGGAAAAGACCATCTGGTC
Organism: Heteronetta atricapilla; assembly: GCA_011075105.1. Taxonomy (NCBI): domain Eukaryota; kingdom Metazoa; phylum Chordata; class Aves; order Anseriformes; family Anatidae; genus Heteronetta; species Heteronetta atricapilla. Next base: position 14,480,981 of record CM021733.1, read on the forward strand.
CAATCGTCCCCCTACCACCAATATCACCCACTAAACCATGTCCCTAAGCAGTATGTCCAATCTTTTCTTAAACACTCCAGGGATGGTGACTCTACCACCTCCCTGGACAACCAATTCCAATGTCTGACTACTTTTTCTGAGAAGAAATGTCTCCTCATTTCCAACCTAAACCTCCCCTGGCACAACTTGAGGCCATTCCCTCTAGTCCTATCAATAGTTACCTGCATGAAGAGGCTGACCCCCAGCTCCCCACCACTTTCTTTCAGGTAGTTACAGAGAGCAAGAAGGTCTCCCCTGAGCCTCCTCCAGACTAAACAACCCCAGTTCCGTCAGCTGTTCCTCATAAGACTTGTGTTCCACGCCCTTCACCGGCTTTGTAGGATTTGCTCCTACATCTGCTTTTTCTTTTAATTGTTTGATTAAAATTATTTTGATTCCTCTAAAAAATGGTTGGAGATGCTCTCCACTTTTCATAATTCATCTCGAAGAAATATAATGGTGCCTTAAATATTACTTTCATACGGTTGTAAGTCTAAATGAATTAAAGTTCATATATACATAGAATTGAAAATGTCTCCTGATTTTCTCCAAATAGCAAATTCATCAGAAATATATTAGCCATTTTGGATGACCTGAATATTTGTTTTTCCTTAAATCAAAATGTTTGAAAAACTTTGCCTACCTTGAATTCAGAAGTCCATGAATATACTGAAGGATCACTGCTGAGGCAGCAATAGGTATTTTGACAGTCATGGTGTGTTTCCGTTAACAATTACTGACAGGAAAAGCCAAAAACTTGTAATAATGAAGTTATGGGGGAATTGTATACTTCTATATATACAGTTCTGAGCAGCTAGCTCACATCAGTGTGAAGGACTCACACTTTGAAACATGCAATACGCTCTTAGATTATGCAGGAGTCATAGTCTGTTTATTGCAAAGTGCTTCTGGGATTCTTAGAGGGTCAGATGGGTGAATTTTTTCATTCTGGTGGGAAGAAGTCCATTTTGGATCCTATGCTTAGACTGACAGCACTCCAAGCCAAACTTAAGTTTTTGTTCCAAATCATGGTTGAGTTGCAGTTAAACATTTCTTTATCGCTTTATATTGAATACTGCCAAACTATTTTCATTATCCTCACTGTAGGCTGCATCTTTACTCAAGCAAACTTTCAAAATGTGTTCAACATCAGCTTCAGTGGTTAACCTTTATTTTTAAGGTTTGTAATTTTGTCAAAGGGCTATAATCAAAGCATTAGGAGCCTTAATGTAAGTGCCATGTCTATTTTACCCTCAAAGCCACAATATCTAAATATAACAGACTGAGGTTTGAATGCGGATGTTAATATGCTTGTGTTATGCTTTGTTTGCTGTTCCTGTTTTTGCCAGGAAAGCATATGTAGAATATATTTATCTGATAGTATAGCTGAGATAACATTATAATTTTGACAGACATGATTTCTGACAGCAAATTTTGCTATAAAGGTGCTGATTTTGCATTTAGAAAAAAAAAAAAAATGATTTGCTTTCTTTGACTTTATTTAATTTTCTCTAAGTTAGAATTGCTTACATTATATTATACAATGAATCTAAATAGGTAGGTGTTAATGCATTCCAAAGTACTGTTTTGAGGTACAGTTTTTCTACAGTTACTCAAGGATTAGAGACAACTGAGAATGAAGAACAAAATAAACAGCAACTTCCTAAAGATAAGGATTCTAAGATTTCATATAACTTGTTCTAGTTTTTGACAATTTTTTTTTACAGAAGTTAAAGAAAACAAACAAAACAATTTCCCTTCCTCCTCCACTATTCTGTCCTTATTCTGTCTTTTCTGAACCTCCCTTGATACAATAAAAAAATATTAGGAAAAGCTGCTTCAGCAAGACAGTAGTTGGGCACTGGAACAGGTTCTCCAAGGAAGTGGTCATGGCACCAAGCCTGATAGAGTTCAACAAAAATTTAGACGATGCTGTCAGACATATGGTTTAATTTTTAGGTTGTCCTGTGTGGAACAAGGACTTGGACATGATGATCCTTATGGGTAATCCTTGGGATATGATTCTAAGATTTCAAACTTAGAGAATGAGTAAACAAAGCCTGTTTTTTAAAAGTGTCATTTAGATTTTATCTGGTCAGGAATTCTTTCATTCTGTATGCGTTCTTAGATGTTCTGCTATTTTCCTTTCTTTATAAATATATTTTGTTTTTTAACTGCTTCCAAGAGCAAAGTGCAATTGACATTCAAATCCCAATGTGTTGTTCATATTCTTCATTACCATTTAAAAATTGCATTGGTTATTAGAACAACTCCACTGCTCCTTCAGGTACTCCAAAGTGTACCTGACCTTTGTTCCACAGTCAAATAACCACAAAAGTTTGTTGTTATATTAAAAATATTAAATGTGTATTTTATATGGTTTCTCTGCAACAGAAAAAAAAAATCTAAGGAATATTGTCTCCCTGAATAAGTGAAAGCATGCTGAAAAGTTGATCTAAAATTATTTTGAATGTTATGTGCAAAGTACTAGCAGACCTTAGTAGTCATAAGTAATGTGAAAGAAGATGGCACTGCAGGAAAAAGACTTCTACAGAGTGATAATAGGCCATACACCTAACAAAATCCCTGTTTTTTTACCTTCACTCAGAAAGCAATGTTCAGTTAGATTCACTGTGAAATCTATTTTCCAGCTCAATAGTAATAAAACTAAATAAAGTCCTATTTCTGCAAGCTCGCATGTATTTGGCATTACTTTTAGCATAAAATATTTACAAGCTAATATGAAAAAGTTTCGAGTCATATTTGAAATTGCTATAATATGTATTATTCTTATATATATATATGTATTTTAACCAACACTATTCTGTATTTAACAAACATAATCTACTCCCACTCCCCCTTCTTTCAGGAATTATAGACTTCATTATGTTGGGAATAAAGCTGTTTACAATGTACATCATTACGTGAATAAATTGCATCTGACCTTACACTACTTGTTTTCACACTAAAATGACCTAACATTACACTTAAAAGTATATTCTGAATTGAGCTAAATGGATAAAGATTATCTGTGGAGCAAATCTCACTCAATAGTACTCAGAACTGAAGCTGACATGCCGATCTAGTTAATCTTTTGGAGCAGTTCAGTTGGAAGGGACCTACAAACTTTACTGAGTCCAAGACCCTGACCATTTCAGAGCTAACCAAAAGTTTAAAGCATGTCATTAAGGGCATTATGCAAATTCCTGGTGAACACTGAAAGGCATAGAACATCAATCCTCTCTTTAGAAAGACTGTTTGTTTGACCACCATCATGATACAGATTTTTTTCCTAACATCTAGTCCAAACGTCCCCTTTGTGCCTTCCCCTTCCCTTGCATTCTATCTTTGGTTACCAGGGAGAAGAAACCTGTTGTACAGAACAACGAGGTCACCTCTTAGCTTACTCTTCTCCAAGCTAGACAATACAAGTGAATACAACCTCACCTCATAGGACGTTTTCCATCCCTTTTACCAGCCTTGTTGTCCTCCTCTGGATGTTTTCAAGTATCTTAACATCCTTCTTCTATTGTGGAGCCCTGAACTTCATACAGTATTCAAGGCAAGGCCCCACCAATGCTGAATATAAGCAAGACAATCAAGACAATCACCTCTTTTAGTGGTTGGCTATGCTGTGTTTAATGCACCCGAAAATGCATTTTGCCCTCTTGGCTGCCAGGGCACAGTGCTGACTCATGTTCAGCCTGTTGTTAGGCATCATCCCCAGATCCCTTCTGGCAGAGCTGCTCTGGCAGAGCCACTCATCTCGTAATCTGTACCTGACTCTGACATTACTCAATCCCAGGTGCAGCACTCAGCGCGTACCTTGTGGAATTTCGTGCTGTTGATGATTGTCCAATTCTCCAAAATATCTGGAACCCTCTGCAAGGTCTCATCCCTCCTGAGAGTCAACTTCACTTTCCAGTTTAGTATTGTGAGCAAACCTGCTAAGGATGCATTCAACTCCTGCATCCAGATCATTGATAAAAAAGTTGAACAGAACTGTCCCTAGAAAAGAGTAGCAGGGAACACTGCTAGTGACTGGCCACCAGGCAGATATTGCCCCATATACTATGACTCTTTGAGCTCTACCATTGAGCCAGCTCTTCACACAGCATAGCAAAACCCTTATCTCACAGTTGGGCAATTTGCTCAGAAGGTTGTTGTGAGGGACAGTATCAAAGGTCTTACTAAAATCCAGAAAGATTACAGTCAATGCCTTCACTTAATCCACCAATCAAGTGACCTTGTCATAGAAGGAGAACAAATTACTAAGGGAGGATTTTTCCCTTGATGAACCCATCCTGACTATGTGTGATAATGGCTTTGTTCTTTAAATGCCTTTTAGAAGCACCCACAATAATCTTGCCCATAACTTCTCCAGGTGCTGAGGTTAGACTGACAGGTCTGCAGTTTTCTTGCTCTTCTCTTCTGACCTTCTTCTGCCTTCTTGTATTACACTGGCTGGCTTCCAGTCAGTGGGGACCTCTCCACACTCTCAAGACCTTTGGTAATTTTTTGAGAGGAGTCAGTACCCTGGAGTGAATCCTATCAGGCTCCGTGGAGTTATGAATGTTCAGCTGATACAACTTGTCCTTTACAATTGTAGTGGCCACAAGTAGAAAGTCACTGCCCTGTCATTCATGGTCCTCCAACTCAGAGGACTGAGCAGCCCAAGATCCATTCTTAATATTAAAGACTGAGACAAAAAGACATTAAATGCCTCCGCCTTTTCCTCACCCTTGTTAGGTGACTGTCTTCATCAAGTATCAGTCTGATATGTTACTTAGACCTCTTCCTGAAGTTGACATACTTTAAAAAATATATATATTTTTTTTGTCTGATGCCACAGTAGTCAGCATCAACGAGTTAAGTTGAGCTTTGGCTTTTCTTCTTTTCGTCCTGCAGGTGCAAACTGCAACTATGTAATCTCCCTGTGAAGCCAGACCTTGCTTTCAGTGATCATATATTTTGTTTTTCTACCCAAGTTCCAAGAGCAGTCCCCTATTCAATCAAGCTGGTTACTGCCCCATTTGCTTGACTTGTGACACAGTGGGATGCCTGCTCACCAAATAGTGAGGCCTGAGCAAAGTATATCTGAGAATCTCTAAGCTATATTTCAGTAAAGATCAATCCTCTGTGCAATTGTTTAACTACTATGTGAGGCTACATTTTATATGGTGGTTAACACATTTTTAAATAAAATTCTGTTCATTTATTTGAACAACTTTAAAGAACAAAAACATTCAACCAGTTTTGTAAAGAATATTCTTTAATCCTGTAAAGTCTAATGTTGTGACTATCATATACAAAATATCCTATATTCTTTTGTTTCCCAAACTTTTTGCCATAGTTTACTTTGGTCTGCTTTTGAACATTTATGAATGATTAAGAGTTGTACTGCTTTGTTTTCCTCTACAAACAAATATCTTCTGTTATTTGACAGCATGGGTGTCTTTTGGAGCCTTTTGAGTATATCTTATTTTTAGATATGATATGACCAATGAGAAAGCTTTCTGATAACATCTTGTCTGAAATGAGATTATTTTCTCTGCCTGAGATCAATGTGTGTGCATGGGTAGCTGTTGTTAGTTTATTGACTTGGTAATCCATTTAATAGAACAGACTTGTGGTAAAACAGTATCCCCAAATATTTCAGACTCAAATTATCAGTTTCCTAAGATGAGGAATTTTATATCTTTAAACAATGTTTCAGCCATTTTTCACTGACTTTGTATAAGCATGCCTATACTTAACCATAGCTAACCATCCTAAATGCTGTTTGAATATATGCAATGTAAGCACTTACTTCCTGATATAGCTTATTTGAGAAAAATTGCATAGAAATATATTACAAAATGAAATAGCTGTTTCTATGATATTAGTTCTCAGGGAGATCTACATTGTCCTCAGATCCAAGCTGACAATTTTTTAAAGTCAAAAATAGACTAAAAATAGAGGTATTCCATTAAATCTTTGCATAGATACTTAGCACAGGAATTTAAACATTGAAGGTGCAAACTCTGGTGTACCTAGGAGACATACATTATTTTCTGTTTTCCACCGTGATGAACAGAGGCACAGGAGATCAACATATGCATCACTGTGCAGATTATTGAGAAGGTTAAGTTAGAGATAAGGAAATAGAGATAAGGAAATGTATATTTTCCCCTAAAATATGCACTATCCCCTAAAGCTGCATGTGCACTTTCAAGTAATAACTTGAACAATCTTGATTTAAATTCCCCAAACCTCTGAGATGTAACATTAAGAAAGGAAGACAGCAACTCTTTGAAAGGTTAGAATATTTAGTTTTGCAAAAGGAGAATCAATGTATTTTGAAGTGATACTTTTGGATGCCTAAATTATCTTCATTTTAATACCTTCTATGGAGTTTAACAAAATACAGTTTCAGTTTAAGGAATGATGAAATGGAGGAAAACAGGTGAGAATCAGATCCCCACTGAAAATAGCCTAATTTTATTAGATTAGCGTAGCCTTTAATTACATCTTTTTCTCTCATGATGCAAATAATCTGTGATGCTCTGAAGGTTTGAAATTTTCTAAAGCTGCTTTAGAAACAGCTTTCTTTATGCATTTTAAAGGGTGTGTGATCAATGGGTGTTGTCATCAATTGAAAGTTGGAAAATCTATGTCAAAATTTTACCATGATTTACTGCAAAATAAACTAGACAGCTATGTTGCCTAGCTAAGTAAAATTAAGGGTCATGAGTAAAATCTTTGCCATTATTTAGGCATGTATAGGTTTAGTGTGGTTATGGCATGCATTGTTCCATAACTGTTAGTAGTGTCATGCAGGTTATCAGTAATAAATGGGATTATTAAAATGTGTATGGGGAGGTTGTTTGAATCTCAAGAAGTCATGAGTCATGATTATCTTGTTTATGGAAGGCTAACAGCTTCCATAAACTAAGTTAATTACTATATGTTTCATCTGTATTAGTTTAAAAACAAAATGTTTTATTACTTATATTTGGGTTTGTAGAAAATCCTGGTTCAGTGAAGTGCTGAAACTTAGAATGTTTGTGCAGACCTGAAGCCCAAGCCAATCTTTTTAAGTTGCTCATCACCACTCAATAGAAAGATTTTACCTAAATCATATATTTGATCTTCTCCTCATCCTAAGAGAATATGGACATAATTGTGTATCTGGAATGTCAGGACACCAAATACTGGTAGTGAATGCTCCATTCTTTCTCTGCCTTTTTTTTTTCTTTTTTTTTTTTCTTTTTTGTGTATGAAAAATACATAATGTCTGGAAAGATGTAATACTTTACAATTGTATATAAATGTATATTATATACAAATAATATAGATTCATAAATATTATATACAAATAGAGAAATTATATATGCATACAGTTATTTTAAAATTATTAAATTACAGTATCTTTATCTGTTACATACAGACTCCTGGGAAATGTCTGGTAAACATGACCTAGACATTTGTGGTCTCAGGGACCTTTCCCAAGTTACGCAGGAGAGCAGAATCAGAAGACAGAAGATGAATAAATGATCTGTTGCAAAAACAGTCAGAGAAGCCGGTGTGTTAATGTGTAAGGAGGCATTTCAATATTAAGATGTACTTTATTAAGACCAACCACTAAATAGTGTTTGTGGTTTTTGGAGTTAGAAAATGTGTGTACTTCATTCATCTGGAGAAGCTACATGAAGTAAATCTGGAAGTGGGGAGGCTATATCTTTCAAAATTCATCCATCTATGTTTTTTGAAAAGGTCAGGCTTTGGCATTAAAACTCCCATGTAATTTATATGCATAGAAAAAATCACATACTTTGAAATACTATTTTGCTAAGGAACGTTCTGTATTTTATGAGTTATTAAATGGCAATTTATAAAATATTTTATTTTCATAAACATATTTGAAAGCAAACAACAACCGGGGGATGCTTTTTTAAAACAAGTTTTCTTCATTGTACAAGCTTCCTCTGAAAATAGGATGACCCTCAAGAAAGTACAGGAAAAAAATAAGGAATGCTAGTAGGGAAAATCTTTCCTTTTACAGCCATTACAACTAGTTCTGTGAGCTGTGAAAGCTCTGCATTAGTTCTTTATTTATCAAAGTAGCAATGTATCTTTGATCTCTGCTTTCTGATAGTCTCTTAGGTACAGATGAATGTAAGCCATCTCTGTGTACAGCAGTGCATCTATTGGGCATTCTGGGGAGGCTTGGGAAGATTGGAAACTGCAACCACAGATTTCTATACTCTTGTGCATCATGAGATCTTGCGCATCATAAGCATGCTTATGAGACTCAGCCAGGTTCTCATTTTTAAATGTTTCGGCATTGATATGGAACAGTACATAGGATGTAGATATACTTCACAATTATAACAAGTTTGTTTTTTTTTTTTTTTTTTTTTTTTTTAAATAGCTACCAACTAAGGGTTTAATGTAATTAAATTAACTGAAGTTAGTATTTAAAAGTGTCTATTTAAAATACAATGTAAGGGGGAATGATCTGTATGGGTAAGAAAAAGAAATCGCTACTGTAAGCAGACCATGTCAAAATATTACCCTTTGACAACCTAGAATCTTTATTAACCATGAGCATATAAGGAATTGCTAGGTTGTGAGATCTAGCACAGCTCACAATCCTTGTACTATATACTTGTATTAACCTCAGTGGCCTACCTAGCAAGGTTGTCTTTAATTCTTCTCCACTCCCAGCACTACTGAAATGCCCACTGTCTCTTGAATTCATTGATGGCTTTGATGCATTGATGGCTTTTACAGCCATGGCCACTAAAGGTAATGCTGTAAATTTTCTGCTTGTAGACAAAAAGCTACATGCAAACATCTATATTTGTGCAGTTGGCTTTATATTATTAAATTTTATACCTTGGCCTTCAAAGCTTACCATTATTATTGCAGTTAACTTTGCTTGTTTTCTCCAGAAAGCTTTCTTAACATTACCTTTTCCTGCAAGGATGTTCTTGTTCATTTCTATTTAATTTAATGTCCTCTTCTAAGTGTTACCCAAACATGGAATTGTACTTTTTCCCAGATCTTTTGCAAGCATCATAACAGTGCATATGTTATGATTAAAGTGATAGGGAATCACAGAATTAATGTTCAAATGATCTTCAGAATGATAAATTCCAGTTCCTCAATCTATGTCACCTGTTCAGACAACTCAGGGGCTGACAAAATAATTAATAAATTTGCAAATTTCTGTGTATCATAGAGTCAATGCTTGTAGAAATCTACCTACTTATCTACTTACCAATTTATATTTTAAGAGGGGTGTGAAATAAAACTTTGGATACAATCTCCAAAATATTTTGTTGGTATTAGAGAATGGATTTTTGTGAGTTAAAATTTTATTGTTAATGGTGTTTATTATCTTATTTTAATTTTCTTAGTTTCCATTTCATTTCAATCAAATACAGAGATCACTGTTTAGAAGAAACACTAGGCTTCTGTTTAAAACAGTGGAGGTTCACTGTTGTGGACTTAAACTGGACTTTGCTAGACTCTTTGCAAGAGTCTGAGAGAGGGAGGGTTTTTTTGTTTGTTTGTTTGTTTTTAGCAAAATATGTAAGTATATTTTTTTGTTGGATCATACTCATTCTCCTAAAGATTTCATTTGCTCACTGTCATATCTACATATTCATCAAAACATCTAAGTATCTGTCCTGGATTTCCTGTACTCAATAGAAAGCCCAGAAGTGAAGGCTGTGAAGTTCTTGCTACATCTCTTAGTTTCTGCTTGTCTGACAATAGCAAATTAGTCTTTGGACTGATTCTTTATACTCATATTTGAGTCTGCAGTATCTGCAGTTCTTTGGCACGATTATTTATTCATTTGAAAGATACATTTGGAATATATGTCTCTCTTTCCTTGTTTGGCTAGTGTTAAAACAAATGGTATGTGATGCACTGCAACTGCATTACCTTCCTCCTGTGGTCAGAATGCAGTCTTCCTCTGGGAGTTGTCTGTGCTGTGTTCCTGACAGAGTGCAGTCTTTCTCCTCTTAGCAGAAACAGCTTATTTCTCAGTTTTGCAGCTGTGAATGGCATTCTGGGAGCAGTGTCCCAGAAACAGTGTCCTTTGCTAACAGGGCAGGGCTTTCTTTTAACCCTTGGTCTTCTAGTCCTGCTGCTGCTTTCTCACACACACATATTTAATTGTATTTCATTTGTAGCTGTCTTAAAAGTCCAGTGACAAATCTATTGAAAATATGATAGTGACCTAAATCCCACTGAAATCCAAAATTGATCCTCAAATCTATAAGTTCGATGGTTTCTATCCATAGAGGTGCCTCTGGATTTTGGAATTTGTGAGGTAAAAGTTCCTTAAACCTTTTTAGTGAGTGCTTACAAAAGTTTTGATGCTTAGATCTCAATTCTGCAATGTTTGAACACCTGGATGAAACTTATATGTATATTTGACTGAAATTAATTATTCAGTCTGCATTCCTTCACCTCCCTCTCCTTGCTCCGGAAAGTGTGAATCAAGAAGCTTTGCAGTAAAAGCTGGCTCTTCCCAGACTACAGTGACAGACATTTCATGGTCCCACGTGACATCATAATGTCCAAATTGGGGAGAGATGGATTTGAAGGGTAGACCATTCAGTGGATAAGGAATCATTTTGAAGGCCACACCCAGAGAATTGTGGTCAATGGCTCTATGTCCAGGTGGAGGCCAGTGACAAGTGGTGTCTCTCAGAGGTCTGTCTTGGGACCAGTGCTGCTTAATATCTTTATCAATTACATAGGCAATGGGATAGAGTGCACCCTCTGTAAGCTTGCAGATGATACCAAGCTGAGTGGTGCAGTCAAAGGGACTGAAAAAGCTAGATAAGTGGGCCCATGTGAACCTAATGAGGTTCAACAAGTCTAAGTGCAAGGAGCTGCACCTGGGTCAGGGCAGTCTCAGACAGAAATACAGGCTGTGGTGAAGGACTTGGGGGTTCTGGTGGACAACAAGCTCGACATGAGCCATCAGTGTGTGCTGTCAGTCCTGAAGGCCAACTGCATTTTGGGCTGCATCAACAGAGGAGTGTCCAGCAGGTCAAGAGAGGTGATTGTCCCCCTTTACTCTGCCTTTGTGAGTATTTGGAGTGCTGCATCCAGGTCTGGAGCACCCAGCACAAGAAGGGTGTGGACCTGTTACAGTGGGTTCAAGGAGGGCCACAAAGGTGATCAGAGGGCTTGAGCACTTTTTTAAACTAAAAGAGTAGAGATTTAGATTAGATCTCTTAGGAGGAAATTCTTCTCTCAGAGGGTGGTGAGGCACTGGCACGGGTTGCCCAGAGGGGCTGAGGATGCCCCAGCCCTGGAGGTGTTCAAGGCCAGGCTGGATGAGGCCCTGGGCAACCTGATCTAGTGGGTGGCATCCCTGCCTATGTCAGGGAGGTTGGAACTGCATGATCTTTAAGGACCAAGATATTGTATGATTCTTTTAAAGCACAGGCAGAAACAGTGATGATTTTTTCTGTGTGGGGGAAATGGGATTCAGTTCTTTAAGAGAATAAAACATCCATTCCACCTTCTGATGTGAGCAGTCAGCAGTAGCTTGTTCTCTGTAGAGGGACTGCAGGTGTGCCCGTTCTGCTGAAGCCACAGTGCTGTGTGGGATTCAAATTGTTTAGGCTGGTGTAATAGTGCTAGAGAAGGCATGACTAATGGCCAAAGCCATGATGACAGTAAAACTGTCCCCTTGCTTTCAGGACCAGTTCTATCTTTTGCCTGGTGACATTCATGTAATTCTTAAGCTTTAGTAATCACCCACCTTTTTTATTTCTCTTCTGGATACCTGAAAGTAGCTGCATGCAAAATGTTCTAACTCGAGGTGGCTGGCTTGTTAACATCCCCCCAGGGAGAGTTTTTTTTGTTGAGGTACCTGGGTACCTGCTACAAGACATGTCCCCCTACCCCTCTTTTTTTTTTTTTTTTTTTTTTTGGGTTTTGTTGGGGTGTATATAACAAGTGTACATTTTCTCCATCTGTAAAACAAAATAAAAAATGAAATAGTACTGCATATGTGAAAAGCTTGTTATTAGCTAAAATTATTACTGGTATTGTGATTTTATGGTGTTACCCTCAGGAATGACAGTTGGAGAGGAAACAAAAAAAATAGGCCTTTTCACAATAGGGCTCTATTTCACAGAATAATTCCATATATTTCAATACAATATTAAGATTCAAAGCAAGAAATAACCTGAATGAAAACAAAATTATCTCCACATGTTTATTTGACATGAGTAATAACTATATTTTGTTCTTGCTCACAATACCTTGTTGTGGTTGGAAATCATTTTGAAATTGATTAGTATTAGAGAGGAAAAATGCTAACTGATTTGATGAGTCATTGATCTGATTTGCATCTTTTTACAAATATATATATATTTTTTTTGGGGGGGGTATTTTTGAGCACTATGTAGCTACGTTTTAAAGACCGTTGTGAAACAAAATCTTCACTTTTCTCAAAGTAAAGACTTTAGCCTATATTTTAAAAATCATAATTTTTATTTCACAGACAACATTATGCCAAATTTGCAAGTATTTCCAGGTGGCCTAAGGTCACTTTGGCTGAGTATGTCTTACTCATCTCTTAACACCTTCAGTCATGGTACGTGAATACCTTAACTTCTTCTATTCTTGAATTATTTTTGTTTGCACTGATGAACTAAAACAGTAATATTGGTACTGTATGTCCACGTTTATCTCATTATTTATGCTTTTTCTACTATTGAAGAACAAGCGTGACAAGCAAAATACTGGATATCTGCTTAATCATAGAATGATAGAATCATAGAATCATTAAGGTTAGAAAATATCTTCAAGATCATCTGGTCCAGCAAAGAACGACAAAGACAGCAATAAATGGAGCCCTAAATTAAATACAGGCAAAGGGACATAGTAAATACATGTAGTGGATCATCTTAGAATTATTCAGTGCTGTGGAGTGAGGTGATGAGAACAACCAGACAGGAACACTCATTACATATTTCTCTGGAAACATTTCCAAATACTAGGTAAACAAAAAGATAATATGTTAGAGTCTTATCTAGCTTTACATATTGAAATATTTTATATTCATTCCAAAATACATTTTTTTAACTTCCCCTGCTAATATGGTGTCTGAATTCTCCTTTATTCACTGTAGGTAATGTAGGTTCATTTAAAGTTTGAAATAGCTGCAGCATGTGTTTAGTCATGTTAAGCAAAAGAATTCTTAGTTTATGCAGTTGTTATAACCCTCCATAAACAAGCAAACATAAAATAAACTTCTGAAGCTTGTTTGTTTGTTCTGCTCTGTTCTGCTCCTTTTTACCTACAAATTCCTGAACTAGAAAGGAGGATCAGCTATGATATTAGTGTTGATCAGTTTTTCTGTGTATTTTTAATAGAGTATTAGATAGATTAGATAGAATAGATTAGATTGATACATAGAGAACCTTCAGAACCTTCTAAGAAAACCTTCAGAACTGACAGAGAGCAAGGACATTCTTCTAAATGAGCCATGTGTTTCTGGCATCTTTTTCCTTGTCTGTTAAAGGATGAAGGGAGTGCTCTAGGAAAAAATAAAATACACTTGTGAATGATAGGTTCCATAGATTGCAGTCCATATACTGATTTGCTATTTGTGAGTCTATTGAATAAATATTGAAGAAGGTTTACAGGCTGTAAAGAAGGATTTTGTTTCTCTTTGAGTTTTATTTATTTATGTATTTATTTGTTTTATTTCTTTGCTTGGATAGTTTGTTTTGTTTTGTTTTAGTGGATTTTTTTAAGCTGTGAAAGTTTTCTTTCAGGCTTCCACTGTTAAATGTTGCAAACTGAAAAGCATACAAAGCAAAACTGAGGGTACATCTGACTTCCCAAGATCAAAGCAACCTTTTTTAAATATTAAATTTTGCTACATTCCTGCAGTTGTCACAGGAACAATAGTGGATTCCTGTGGAATACATTCAGAATTTTAGTCTGAGTGTTAAACAATATTGACTATTTGTATTAAGAATTTCAAATGGAGAAGACAGCAGAGGTATGCAGTTATCTGTTCATTTTTCTTCTGACAGTTGAAACATTTTATGCCAGAGGTGATACTTCCATTCATTCTTCTTTATGGTCATTTGTAGTCTGGACCACTGCACGTGTGATTCATAGAATTATGGAATGACTTGTGTTGGAAGGGACCTTAAAGATCATGTACTTTCAACCCCCCTGCCATTGGCAGGAATACCACCCTGCTCCAAGTTACTCAAAGCCCCATCCAACCTGGCCCTGAACACCTCCAGGGATGGGGCATCCACAGCTTCTCTGGGAAACCTGTGCCAGTGCCTCACCACACTTTGGATGAAGAATTTCCTCGTAATGTCTCAACTAAATCTCCACTCTTTTAATATAAAATCACCGCGGGCCGCCCGCCCCCCTTGTCTGAGCATTATCTGCCTGAGCAAAAAGTTGTTCT